>PVJH01011724.1:0-67636 GCA_004026705.1 Nesogale talazaci | reverse complement strand
CTCTCTGTGTATTGGCTGTTCTGAGTGGGGAGATCACCCTCGAGGCTCAGTGGGCCAGGATGCAGTCCACGCTCTCTTCCTCCCCCTTCATCTGTTCTCGTGTGCTCTGGTTAGACATGTCCCATTCCCCAAGCTGCAGCTTCAGTGCCGTCCTCCAAAGCAAACTGCCATGGCAAGAGAGTGGCTGTCCACTTAGTTGGGAGAGGGGTTGAGCCCTCAAACCCCTCCACTCTCTCCCCACTCCATGCCATTATGCTGCATTCATCTCCTGAAACACCGGGTTTAAATTTGGTCCCTCTCCCTGTGGAGATATAAACAATACACTCCCCTTTATGTTGCTGTTCTTTTTCAGTTCTTGAAGGTGTGGTTTTGGGGTGTTGCATTAGAATTTGGCCCTACTTTTTCTCATTTGTTTGACGGCTAAAAATTGACTTTTCATTCCTTGCTTTTGGGTGTCTAAAATTTTTGCTATGTGTGTTATGTATCTCATTTGTCTTAAGGCATTTTTTAAATTTCCTCCTTTATTTTGTTTATGACCCAATCATTTTTGAATACTATGTTGTTCTATTTTTGAATACTATGTTGTTCTATCTCCATGAGTTTGCCTTATTCTTGTTGATTTCTAATTTTATAGATTTTGGTCTGAGAAGATTGAGCATGGGACCTCATTAAAAATAAAATGTTGTGGCATACTTTAAGCACTAATATGTGGTCTGTTTTTGAGATGATTCCATTTGTGTTGGAGGAGAATGTACACTGTGCTGTTTTGTTGGGTGGAGAGTTGTGCATATGTCTCTGAAGTTATTTTTGTTGACTGTTTTGATTTGCTTTTTTATGCCTTTATTGAGGTTTTTCTTGATGTTCTGTCTTTCCTGGAGTGTGACATAATGAAGTCTCCTACTATTATAGTTGAAACCTATAGACTATTTTTCAACTCTATGAAGATTTGGACAGGCATTCATTGGGTGAATATATGTTTGTTACAGTTTTCATTCCCTTGATTATTATGTAGTGCCTGATCAGGAGTCTTTTAACATTGTTTACCTTGAAATTTATTTCCTCAAAGATTAATATTTCTACTCCCTGTTTCTATTGGTTGCTGCTTGCTTGGTATGCTTTTGTCTAGCCTCTACTTCATAGTCTGTTCACATCTGTGTTTGTGAGGAGTGTTTCTCATTTGCAAGATATTGTTGGATTTGTTTTCTGACCCATTCTGTTACTTTCTGCCTCTTTTCTGGTGCACTTGGTCAATTACCATCCAATGAGATTATTGATGAGTATGTATTTGTCCCTGCCATTTTACTTTACATTTGAGCACTGTGTGTGTGCATTTAGTTTCTTTGATTTTCCTACATTTCTTCATTGATATTGAAATGGCTCTTTGTGTGTTGGTTTCTGTGAGGAATTTTCTTGTATGGTTGTCAGGAGAGTGTGTTATTGTTTTTGAGTTATTGGCCATAGTACACCATGAAGTAGTTTTTGTAGGGGAGACCTTTTTCTTAGAAAAAATTCTTTTAATTTCTCCTGGTCCTGGCACACTTCTGTAATTCCATCATATTTGAGTTATATTTTTTCTACACAGAAGATTCTAGGTTAACTGTCTTTCTTTTTCATTTCTTTCAGGACTCTGAATAAATTATTACATTGTTTGTCTGCCTACGTGGTTTCTACTGGTAGGCATGAGGTTATTCTAATTAATGAAACTTTGAATGCAATTGTTCTTTTTTCTCTGGATGCTCTAGAATTTTTTTTCTCATTGTTGGTGCTAGATATAGTGTAAGCCAGAAACAAAACCAGTGCAGTTGACATTATGTATTTTAAAGGCTAATATCTTACATTTGGAGGACCTTTTAAAAAAATCAATGTTCTGTGTGCAGATGTTTTCATTTCTAGGTTTTCTGAGTTTCTATCATACCAGTTCAAGGCAGCCTACTTTGTTCTTCCTCTTGAGGAGTTCTTTGCCTCTCCTGGATTTCTTCCCTTGCTATATGAAGTTGGTAATAAGTTTTTTTGTGTCTTTGAAGACCAATGTTGAAATTTGCATCAGGATTGTATTGAATTTGTAGATTGCTTTAGACAGACATTTTCACTATATTGAGTCTTCCAAATCATAGACATGGAAAATGCTTCCATTTGTGTACATCCCTTTTGGTATTTTGTGGCAATATTCTGTATTTTTTATTTTATATGTTTTTTGCTTGTATTGTTTAGGTTTATTGCTACCGACTTCGACTTCTGGAATGATACTGGTTTCTTGATATATTTTTTTGTATTCCCATCACTGGTATATAGGAACTCAACTAATTTCCACATGTTAATCTAGTAGCCTAATACTCCACTAAGCTTCTCTATTTTTTCCCAGCAATCCTATTGTGGACTCCATTGGATTCTCCATATATAAAAACACATCGGAAATAGCGTAAGTTCCACCTTGACTTTACCCAGTTTTATACCCTTGACATCTTACCATTGTCTTATGACACTAGCAAGGACTTCCAGCACAATGTTGAATAGAAGTGGGGTTAAGGGTCATCCTTGTTGGGCTCCTTTGTTCAGTGGAAATGTTTTCAGTTTTTCTCCATTGAGAGTGATATTTCCTAGTATATTTTTGTATATGGTTTTATTATATTGAGGGATTTCCCCTTTAGTCTATCTTTCTGAGAGTCTTAATTATGGGTGGGTGTTGGATGTTAGGTTATCAAATGTTTTTTGACTTCAGTTGTACCCGGTTTGGGTATCAGGATTATGCTGACTTCGTAGAATGAATTTGGAAGTTTGCTATTCCTTTCGGTGTTCTGAAAGAGATGTGTAAGATTGGTATCGACTATTGTCTGAATGTTTTTTTTTTAAAATTTGGGATCTGTGGTGCCTTTCCTTGATTCATCCCTAAATCTAGATATTGATTTATGGTCCTTCTTTTCCTTTTTAAGGTTTGCAAGTCATTTGTCAATTTAACCGATTCTTTCAAAGAACCAGTTTTTGCTCTGTTCATTCTTTCCACTGTTTTCAGCTTTGAAGTTCATTTATCTCTGCTCTAGCTTTTGTGAAACCTTTTCTTTTACTGCCAGAAGAATTAATCTGTTCTAGCAGCTGGAGATGCTTCATTAAGGTGCTGATCCTATTCTTTTTTTTTCATGTGTGAATTTATTGCAATTAAGTGACTCATAGATTTGGGTAGGTTGATTTGCCTTTCTCATGAGTTTCTAGGACATTTCTCATTTGTTTCTAATTAGGCTAATACATATTGATTTTTGAGAATCAGATATTAAGTCTCCAAGTATGTGTCTTTGTTTTTGCTTTCTTTCTATTTTTAATGTGATATTTATGGTACTGTGACCAGAGAAAATAGTCTGAATGATCTTTATGTGTTTGCATTTTCTCAAACTTTTCTTGCTGTCCAACAGGTGTTATATGTTTGATAATGAGCTGTGTGCACTGGGGAAGAATGTGTTTTGTTTTGTTGCTCGTTTTGGTTGGAAATCTGTCTTTCCAGACATAAACATTGGGTTAGGAGATTTGTGGGAGATAGGAATTACAAAGTACGGCTGGATCTTCAGGCCACCTGCTTGAGAGCAGGTAGGATGGAGGATGTGAAAGACCTGCCACTGCCCAGGATCATGTTGCCTCCATGGAGCTGTACCTGGACAAGGTCAATTCTCAGAGTCTAGTTAGGGTTTGGTCTCAGAAGCACAATGACTGCTTCTGATGTTTACTGCATCAATTTTGGCTACAGATACCAATGCTATCATCTTTGTTTATTTTTAATACTTATCTGAAGTACTCTGCACTATGTGTGTGCCTCATAGAGATTTCAATGGCTTTGATATTTTGTAAACATATAGTGTGACACATAATCTCCTGTCAAATTGAGGAAAAGGGGTGGAATCTATCCTGTCAACCAAGTCTCTGTTTGAGGACATCATTTAGAGACATGGCTGAGATAAAGAGCCCACAAGAGGTCAGACACAATTACACTGCCTTCCCTTTATTGCTGCTGTGGTACTCTGAGACGGAGAGGTGACATGTGGAGACCAATGTCAGTGTCTAGATGATTTTAATTCCTCTGGATCCACTGGACCTTTGGGATTCCTTTGGTGGTAAATGCCGAGGTTCTTGGCTTTGCACAAGAAATAAATTCTTGCAAAAGCGTTTTTTTTGATCCAAGTAGACTTTTATAAAAGATAGAAGATGTTTCAGGTGTTACAATAAGCTGAACAAAGGCACTCTCATGGCACTGAATACCCACACGTGGTGACCTCAGGCCAGAGAGAGAAAGAGACTGCTATTCAGCCAAGCAGAAAGTGGAGGAGCAGCTGGAAAACAGGACAGTGGTCTCCAGGTTCCAGATTTTTAGGGTGAGGTGTAGTTGGCAGTACTGGATGACCCCATTGGCTGAAATAAGTTCACCTGGTCTATTTTGAGATCACCCAGGTGTACCTCCCACCTAGACATATGGACCTATCCCCCACCCCATACACTACCCTGTCTCAGGATCTGAATTGCCACATGCACTTTTAGTCTTATTGGCTTCCAACTTCCTGTAGGGGGCCCCGAATTTTAGAGAGAATCAATCCCCTCTCTTCCTACCTAACAGATCTTCTAACTAATGGCTTGTGATCTTACTAAATTTGGCATCACTGCATGTGCTGCATGTGTCTAAAAAGGAATTTATGGAAAAGTATGAGGCATATGGGCCAATTATGTCTGATCAGAGTTATGAAACTGATCTGGATCTATGGACTTGATCTGGACTATGCTGGGATGTTTTCTAAATAGATAATTGCTCCTTTACATAAGTCTCCTTTTTATGCACACATAAATGTCGATGAATTTTTTTCTCTACTCAACCCAGACTAACACAGATGGCAAAGTTTTCAACTGAAGAATTTCTGAGTGTATTTGAACTTCCAACATTTAGGTTAGTGACTGAGTATGTAACCACATGCACCATCCATAGACACCAAAGATTTCCCACTAGAGGTAAATACATCTGCCTAATTTTATTTTCTCACTTGTCAGGATGATGGAAATTATAGCAATGAGTGACTACTTTATGTATTGATCAGAAGATCAATTCCTTTGAAAATAATCCATAAACCTGAAAGAGGGGCTAGAGGCATGGCAAATAGTGCTCCTCTGAATCACCTGCTGCAAGGCCAGTTCTTTGTTTGCTTGTTTGTTAGTTTTTGTGGCATCAATGCTCTGGTGGGAGTAGGAAGCCCAGCCTTGCTCCTGGGGAGCTGCTGCTGGATTTCAACTGTCAACCCTGTGGGCCGCAATCCCGCACACGACCACTAGGCCACCAGAGGTTAGCCACAAGGCCAGTTCTTTGTTTGCTTGTTAGTTTTTGTGGCATCACTGCTCTGGTGGGAGTAGGAAGCCCAGCCTTGCTCCTGGAGAGCTGCTGCTGGATTTCAACTGTCAACCCTGTGGGCCACAGTCCCGCACACGACCACTAGGCCACCAGAGCTCAGCCACGAGGCCAGTTCTTTGCTATGTTCCAGCAGGATGCCGGTTTGAGGGACGACAAGGAATCCTAGGAGACAAATTTACTGATAGTCACATTGACTCTTATGATACCAGAACTCGTCGCTTGCAAGACTCTCAGTTTAACTTCGGACTGAAGGAGCTAGAGTCAGTATGATGTGTTTCCCTGAGTCTTGCTCTTCCCTGATCCTCATTTCCATCCCTGGAGGCAGGAGTAATGGAAGCATTCCAAATAGGACTTTCATAAAAATATTTCAATTTTGGGACCGAGCCCCGGTGGCGTAGTGGTTGTGCGCGGGACGGTGGCCCACTGGGATGGAGGTCCATTTCCAGCAGAGGCTCCACGGGAGCAAAGACTGGGCCTCCTACTCCCACCACCAGAGGGCAGTGATGCCCAAAAAACAAAAAAAAAATTCAATTTTGTGTTGAAGAGCATACATAGTAAAGCATGCATTAATCCAGCAATTTCTCTATTCATAAATAGTTGACACTGCTGGGTGCCACTGGAGTTGTGCGAACATTCAAGCCTACTTCCCCATCAGGTCCTCCTCAGACAGATGGACTCACTCTCCTCATGTTTCTTATTCACTGATCCACAAAGTGACCCTTCCTAGTTTGAGTCCATAGAGTTCCCCCCAGAGCACAGAGTAGCAGCCTCCAGGAGACTTGCTTGATTAACTAAGCGGGACTTGGCTTTACAAATTTGGTTTTCCCCAGTGTTTTTAAGTTAGTGGGTCAGTCCGGGTAGACTAGAGAAACAGACTCATAGACATGCATATGGATATAAGTGCAAGGTTTATATACAAGAGGAATAGGACATTAAGAAAGCATCCCAACCCAGGCCAATTCAAAGTCTTAAATCTGATATTAGCCCATATGCCCGATACCAATCTCTAAAGTTTTTTTCCCGACTCACGAAGTCACAGACCAGAGGGTGCAGAGTGCCAGCACTAGCAGGGGTCCCCTCATGGCTCTTTGCTTCCAGGGCTCAGGGTCCATCAACAGCATCCAGTGGTGGTAGAAGCAACTCAGCACTGGCAGGGGTCTCCACGTGGCTTCTCCAGCTTCAGAGGTCTGGTTCCATCAGGGTAAGGCCGTGTGGCTTCACCTCCGGCTCTTTCAGCTTCTCAGATGCTGCCATCTTGTCTTGTCCATAATTCATCATCTGAGACTAACTGCCAACAACTGGGGAGATAGCTTCTCATCTCCACTAGGGAAATACCACGAGATTTCCCAGAAACCTCAAGAGAAAACCATGCCCCCACAGGGGCCTCTTTGGCTACTCCATGGCTGACTCCAGATTAACGGGCTAGACTCCACCCCTAGATCTCAATCATGAAGTTTGACATCTCGAATACATGACCGCCACAGTTAGTGACATTGTCTCAGGCTTGCAACCCAACGGCAAGGATGGTTCTAGGAGTTCTTACTCACAGATGGGGCTGGACAGAAAGGACGGTAGAAAGAGCAGACCAGAGACTCTGTTGTCCACAGGGACATTGGGGACAGACCAATATACATCTGAGGCTCCTCCTTGCTTCCAGCACTGCCCTCCTGCTGAGCAAATTCCAGCCCTGTTCTAGGGGCAGAGAGACAGAAAGCAGTCACCTCCCTGCCCTGCACAGACATAACTTTTTCCTTAAGAAGACTGACTTCTCCATTCTCCAGCTCTTGTCCACCATCACCGGGACTCAGGGCTCTGTCTCAGGCTGGTGCTTACCAGCTGAAATGCTGTCTCTGCTCTCTTTAGTTCTGCTCTGGCAGCTTCCACTTCAAGAACCCAGAGAGGACAAGCAGGAGTGCCCGAGTGTAATGCACTCCATTGTCTACGTGGAGGGAGAATCTGGTGCTTGAGGGCATCCCCCCACCTTGAGAAGTGACTGAGAGGAACTGTGGACATTTTTTTTTGTAACCAGGCCCATTTTTTTTGTAGCCAGGTGACATTTGATGAGTAAGTCTCTTTGTGTGCACGTGTATTTATGTGTGTGTGTGTATTAAACACAAACATGGAAACTTAGTAGAGGTCCTCCCCTGACCTATGATGCAAAACCCCTTTTCCTGCCCAGGGTTGTTGGGTGCCATGGAGTCCACTCTGACTCCCAGGGAATTGGTGTGCAGCAGGAGGACATGCTGCTCTGACAAGCCCCGCCTTCATTGGGGTTGGGGGCTTGTGCCTGTGATTGCAGCCATTGTCTCCACCTGCCTCACAGAGGGTTTGCCTCATTTTTATAGGACCTCCCCCCTCTTCACCAACCATGGTGCTGTTCTACCCCGCCCCCAGGAACCCCCATGATTCTACCTCTCTCGCTATTCCCTTTCTGACATAGCTTTTTTATAGTGACTCCTCTGGTTGCTAACAGCGAGGCATCACGTGGAACCCCCTCACTGCTCCTTGGGTAAAAGATAAGGCTCTCTACCCCTTTCTAGAGTTCCAGTCGCAGGGGCAAATCCAGCCCGCCCCGTAGAGCCGGTGTGAAATAGAATCAACTTCAGAACAGTTTGTGTGCTTTGTAGTCTAAATCACAAACCTCCTGTCAAACCAATTCAGAGCCTATTTCATGGGATGGTAGAGGTTATAGACACAGTGGGCTAAAAAAAAAAATTTTATCGAGGCCGGAGTTTAGTGCTCAAGGAAATAAGCATTTAAAATACCGTATCTGTATTGTGAGCCTTCTGTGTGGGCAGTTCTGAAAGTGCCTTCTTAGAGTGACCACGACGCCTGTCTCACCAGCATACTCTTCATATCACGTTGAGAGATGGCAGAAGTAATCAAGACACGGGGATAATCCACGAGCACTGGTGTACACGTGTGTGCATTTTGGCTGTGCTTCTGCTCAAGACCAGATAAAGATTCCCAAACAAACAGGATAAGTCTTGATTTATTTGTGCTGGATTCTGAACCTCTACTGAGCAGGTTCACACATATTTCACCACACAATTAAAAAAAAAAACAGGAAAGCGTAAACTACAGAATAATTGGTAAGCACAAGTGATCCTGTGCTTCCTGCTTTGTTGTGCTCTGTGTCCTGTCTGAGATTTTAAACTTGAAAAGTCATTGCCTTCATAAGGCACGTGCTGAGGTTATTGGAAGAAGAGGTGTCTTCTAACTGCACAAGCAGAATATTTTCTGTGGTAAAAACCATGGTAAATGTTTTCTTGATTATTGGGTAATTAACACTGGCTAACATATCATGATAGATTCTGGTGCAGCTCCCTTTCTTCTGGAGCAATTTGTGTCATCAGCTTGTAGAACAGCCTGTTTCAGAAATGTTTATTGCTTACATTTCTAGGATACTTTGATTCACAAAGGCTACCTGAACCCCTCAAACAATCGTATAAGAGAGTCATTGTAGTTGGTGGTTGGTGTTTTTGCTTGTTTTTTTTTTTGCATTCCATGAAATTTTTTTCCTTTTCCTATATAGATTTTATTGGGGGCTCTTACAGCTCTTATAACATTCAATACATCATTCATATTAAGCACACTTGTACACATGTTGCCACATTCATTTCCAAACATTTTCTACTTGAGCCCTCAGCATAAGCTCCTCTTCCCCCCTTTCCTCTAGTTCTTTATTTTTGAATTCCAGCTCCCCAAATTTCCCCTGCCCCTTGCTTCTCTCCATGAACCCCTAATAATTTACAAACTGTTATTACCTCTTCATATCATACACTGTCCAATGTGTCACCTAACCCACCCACCCCATGCTATCCATACTTCAGAGAGGAGGTCACATGTAGATCCCTGAAATTAGTTCCTCCTTTCTACTCGACCATCCCTCCACCCTCCCAGTATCACCACTTCCCACACTAGTCCCAAGGGATCACCTATCCTGAATTCCCCATGTTTCTGACTCCAGTGTACATGCCCCCAGTCTAGCCGAATCTGTCTGGTAGAATTGGTAGTCAGTGGGAGGAAGCATTTGAGAACCGGAGGAAAGTTGCACATTTCATTGCTACTACACTGTACCTAGACTGGCTCATCTCCTCACTGCAACCTCTCTGTAGGAGGATGTTGCTTCACTTGTTGATGGGTTTTGGGTCCCCAATCTGAACTCTCCCTCATTTATAATGATATAATTTTTAGGTCTTTGATGCATGATACTGGATTCCTTTGACAGCCTGTGGTTGCACAGGCTAGTGTGCTTCTTCCATGTGGGCTTGCTTCTTAGGTAGATGACGCCTTGTTTATCTTCAAGCCTTTTAGGCCCCAGATGCCACATCTTTTGATAGTCAGGCATCACCAGTTTTCTTTGCTTATGCACACATTTGTCATCAGCAATTATATCAGGAAAGTGAGAACACAATGTTATGATTTTTAGTTCTTGAAGCCTGATAGCTGATCCATTTCACACCTCATGGCTCCACAAGCTGGTGTGCTTCTTCCATGTGGGCTTTGTTGCTTCTGAGCTAGATGGCTGCTTGTCTACGTTCAAACCTTTAAGACCCCAGATGCTACATCTTTTGATAGCCGGGCACCATCACCTTTCTTCACCACTTTTTCTTATGCACACATTTGTCTTCAGTGATCATGTTGGAAAGATGAGCATCATGGAATGCCAATTTAATAGAACAAAATGTTCTTGCACTGAGGAAGTACTTGAGTGGAGGTCCAATGCCCATCTGCTGTTCTACTACTAAGTCTATAAGCATATACTCGTTGATCTATTTTCCCATCTTCACATATAAATATATGCACCTATGTACATGCCTGTATTTAAACCTCTATAAATGCCCCGTACTTCCCAGTTCTTTTTTCTATTTCCCTCCCATCCCGCCATCCCACTGAACCTCCATTTGGGCTTCAATATAGTCTCTCTGTTATATTAGTCTTAATCAATCCCTATCGGACCTCCCACACTCATCCCACCACTGACCCTGAACCACCTGCTACCCTCTCCCATCCCCACATCGGCCAACACCCCCTCCCCAGTCCACCCTGGTACCATCACTCCTGTCATCCCCATCCCCAGACCGCCCATCCAGCCCACCCCATCCAGATAGACCTGCAGAGAAAGCAACATGCACAAAAAAGGGAATCCCAAAATGAAGCAACCCAAGAAAAGAAAACAATGAAAACATCAACAAAAAACCCCGATGTCCAACATATACACCTATATGCAAAAAGAAAGATAATAATAATACAAAAACCTGCAAATAGTTTAAGGACTATTCATTGACCTCCAGGAGTGTCTCCTAGTTGAGTCGGATGGGGTGCCACACCTGGCCACAGGGTATAACCTTGGTACTCCATCTGGAGGTCCATGCTCTGTCTCACACCCTTAGTCTTTTGCCATGGTGTGGTTGGGTCAGAGAGGGTGTAATCCTGACTCTGTTTCTCCATTGGTGATCATGAAAGGCCTTGGGTCAGTAAGGGTAGCTATATTTCATATTGGGGCCAGCCTCTCTTTGTCTCAGTTGTTCTGAGTGGGAATATTGTCCTGAAGGCTCAGTGGGCCAGGATCCACTCCCTTCTCTCTTCCTCCCCTTCATTTATTCTCATGTACTCTGGTCAGGCATATCTCTCTCCCCAAGCTGTAGCTTCAGTGCTGACCTCCAAGACAAACTCCCCTGGGGGAGAGGCAGCTGCCCTTGTGGTTGGAATTGGGGTTGTGCTCTCAGACCTCTCCACTGGTTCTCCGTTCAGTTGTGTCATGCTGCATTCACATCCGGGAACACCGGATTTAAGTTTGGTTCCTCTTTTCCTGTGGAGATATAAAAAAAAAACTCCCCTTGGGTGCGTTAGTACCCCATTCCCTCTCTACGTAACACCATCTGAAACCTCCCCCTCCCAGCAGCGCCCCACCCTAGTTGCCTACCATACGTAGCTCTGGATTTGGTCTGGCCCCTGATATACTGTCTGGGCCCTCCTCCAGGATTTTCTGTATCCTATAGATTTTTCCCGATGCCCCTTTTGCATTTTTAAAATTATTATTAAGCTTACCTCAGCGGACTCTTATTGTGCATGTTCTTTTGAGCTTAGCTAACTTCACTTAGCATAATTTCCTCCAGTTCTTCCCAGGCAGTGATGTGCTTCACGTCTTCATCACTGCTTTACAGTGATGCATAGTACTCCATTGTATGTATGTACCACAGCTTTTTAATCCGTTCATCAGTTGATGGAAATTTGGGCTGCATCCACCTCCTTGTGATTGTGAACTGTGCTGCAATGAACATCGGGGTTTCTTCTCGGTATACGCCTAGTAGGGGGATTGCTGAGTCCTTTGGTAGCTCAATTTTCATCTGTTTTAGATACCTCCAAGTCGATTTCCATAGTGGCTGTACATTCCTACAGGTCCACCAGCAGTGGATAGGAGTCCCTATCTCCCCACAGCCTCTCCAACACTTGTTGCTTTCTAATTTTTTGAATTGGGCTATCCTTAAGGGTATTAGGCAGTACCTCATTGTTGTTTTGATTTGCATTTCTCTTATGGCTAATGAACGGGAACATTTTCTCATGTATTTATTAGCCATTCTGATTTCTGCCTCTGTGAGACTTCTGTTTAACTCCTTTTCCCACCTCCTCAATGGCATTTAGTTTTGCTCTTTTTGGAAGCTATCAGGGTATTAAAGATTTTTTTTTGCCCTCTGGGGGTCTTGGGAGCTACCCAGACTTGCTCCTGGAGAGCTGCTGCTGGATTTGAACCCCCAAGCCCGTGGGCCGCAGTCCCACACTCAACTACTATGCCACCAGGGCTCAGTCGTAGATTCTAGTAGTAAGGCCTTTATTTGATTTGTCATTGCTAAAGATGTTTTCCCAGTCCATCTGCTTTCTTGTTACTCTCTTGGTGAATTCTTTCGATGTACACAGGTGTTTTCTCTTCAGCATATACCACTTGTCTATTTGTGTCTCCTCTGTGGTTGTGCCCTTCCCTATTTCTGATAGTCTATGTAATAATCCCTGTGCCAGTGTTCTCAGGTTGGTCTCAATTCCCTCATTGATGGCCCTAATAATTTGGGGTTTTACTTCGAGATCTGTGATCCACCCTGAGTTTATTCTAGTGCATGGAGTGAAGTAAGGGTCTTGCTTCATTTTTCTGCGGATAGCTATCCATTTTTTCCAACACCACTTGTTGAAAAGGGCATCTGTTTCCCATTTGATATTTTTGGGACCCTTATCAAAGATCAGTAGTCTGTAAGCTAATGTTTTTATTTCTGGATTTTCAGTTCTTTTCCATTGGTCTGAGTATCTATCATTATGCCAATACCATGCTCTTTTGACCACTGTGGCTGTATAGTATGTGTTAAAATCAGGTAAAGCAAGTCCTCTCATGGTGTCCTTTTTCTTGAGGAGTTCTCTGCTAATTCTGGACTTCTTCCCTCTCCATATAAATTTGGTAATCTTTTTTTTTCATTTCTTTGAAGAAGGATGAGGGTAATTATATAGATATTGCATTAAACTTATATAGTGCCTTGGGTAGAACTGTCATCTTTACTATACTGAGTCTTCTGATCCACGAGCATGGGGTATTTTTCCATTTATTTATTGAAGTCATTCTTGGCTTCTTGTAATAGTGTTCTGTAATTTTCATCATGTAGGCCTTTTGTTCTTTTAGTCAGGTATATCCCTAGATATTTCAATTTATGCTTAACATTTGTGAAGGGTACTTCTTTTTTATCTCCTCTTCTATGGTCTTATCTGATGTATATAGCAGTCCGATCGACTTCTTATTGTTGATCCTGCCACTCTGTCATACACCTCTATTGTTTCTAGTAATCTCTTGTGGAGCTTTTGGGGTTTTCCATACATAAAATCATATCATCTGCAAATAAAGACAAGTTCACCTCTTCCTAACCCAGATGAATACCTTTGATGTCTTTTCTTTGTCTTATGCTATTAGCTAAAACCTACAGTAGGATATTGAATAGGAGTGGAGACAAGGGACAACCTTGTTTTTCCCCTTTTTCAGTGGGATTGTGTTTGTCTTTTCTCCATTGACTATCATGTTGGCGGTTGGTTTTTCATATACAGCTTGTATTGTCTTGAGAAATTTTCCTTCTATGCCTACCTTCCAGAGTCTCTTAAACAAAAATTGGTGTTGGATGTTGTCAAATGCTTTTTCTGCACCTGCATCTGCATATTGATAGTATCATGTGGTTCTTAGAGTTTTTCGTGTCAATGTGGCGAATGATACTAATGGTCTTTCATATGTTGAACCATGCTTGCATCCGGAATATGAACCCCACTTGGTCATGGTTAATTACTTGTTTTATATACTTTTGTATTCTACTGGTCAGTATTTTATTAAGGATTTTTGCATCAATATTCATTAGGGATATTGGTCTGTAGTTCTCAATTCTTGTGGAATGCTTGCCTGGTTTTGGTGTCAGTGTTATACTAGCTTCATAGAAGGAGTTTGAGAGTTTGTCATCTTTTTCTATGCTTTGGAAGAGCTTGTGTAGGATTGGTGCCAGTTCTTCCCTGGATGCTTGGTAGAATTCTCCTGTGAAGCCATGTGGTCCAGGTGATTTTTCTGTTGGTAATCCCTTTATAAACTTGTCTATTTCTTCTATTGTTATGAGTCTGTTGAGATTCTTGACCTACACTGGGGATAATCTAGAGGGATTCTTTTTTCAATAATTTGTCCATCTCTTCCAAGTTGTTGACTTCACTGGAATACAGACCTTTGTAGTACTGTGTAATTATTCTTTTGATATCATTAGGTTCAGTTTTAATGCCCCCTCTTCCATCCTTTATTCTTGCTACTGAAATTTTCTCCCCCCTTACTTTGGTTAAGTCTGCCAGTGGTTTGTCGATTTTATTAATTCTTTTAAAGAACAAACTTGTAGCAGCATTATTTTTTTCCCATCGTTTTCTTATTTTTCCTCTCCTGAATCTCAGCCCTGACTTTTATTGTATTTCTTTTCTTTTGCTATTAATGGGATTGTCCTGCTGACTCTGCTCTAGCTGTTTCAAATTCTGTGCCAACCTATCAGTTATGAGATGCTCTTCCATTTTCAGGTGTGCATGGTTTTCCTTGCTTGTTTGTATTTAAGCATAATTTTTCATTGTACGTATGTAACAGGTTTTTTTTTTATTCATCCGTCTGCACCAGGGACTTTAGATTGCTTTGATCCTTTAGTATATGGAAACTGCTGCAATAAACATAGATGCACTTGCTCATTTTGTATTCTTTATTTCTTGAAGGTATATACATACTAGAGAGATGGTTTGATCTTAAGGGGCATTTCTACCCTGTCCTTTAGGGTCACTATGAATTATTGTAGACTTGATGACAGTGAGGTTAGTTTTTTGTTTGGTTGGTGAAGAATAAAAAATCCTGACAGAATACATCATGGACAGCCAGGACAACAAACAGCAGTCTTGGAGGAAGTCCAGCCAAGAATGTTCCTTAGATGTGAGGATGAAAGGACCTCGACTAATATATTTGGGGCATGGTGTCAGAAGGGGCCGATCCTTGAAGGAAGACATCCTGTTTCCTCCATTGGAGGAACAGAGGAAACTAGGGGAGCCCTCAGTGAGACGAATAAACACCGTGTCTGCCACAAGGGGTTCAAACAGAGCAGCGATTGTGTGGATGACATTGAACTAGGCAATGCTGTCTTATTCTGGGATCTCCATGGTCTGGAATTGACTCGACAGCCTTTGATAATAACCACAATTCACTCAGTCGGATGACAAATCATTTATTGAGTGCTAGTCTGTGCCAGGAAATGGGAAGCTGTGCTGGAGTCACAGTCTAGGGACCAGGGACTAGCGCACTTAGGCGAAGACAAAATGGCAGGTGATCTTGCTGGTGTCTCCGTTATTACTCTCTGCAAAGGGTTTGGTAAAGAGCTGTCAAACATGAAAGGTAAAATAATCATCTGGAACGGAACCTCCCATGCTGGAAAACATTCCAGAACATTTCTGGGGATGGGCATAGTCTGCATGTCAGCACAGAGGTACAAATGGAAGATTTCTTGGTGGCTTCCTGTCGGCACCAGTTTTCATCAAAGTTTGATCTACAGCACATTTGGAAGCCAAGAGGTGACTTTACCCCTGTGAGAGAAAAGAGATAATTCTATTATACTCAGTGGTAGGGCTCATATAAATGTGATTCCTGATGGAATACCTATAGGGAGAATGGGCCTGTTAGAGATACTTGCGTCTAGTTGCTGTCAAGTCCTCTGGGAGAATCAGGAACAGCAGAACAAATTATGCCCTGGTTCTGTGACACAAGTCATGACTGCGGGCATGTCCTCACGGTCTGCTTTGTATTCAGGTGCCTTCCAACCGAGAGCAATGACATCTCCACACTACAATAAACAATGTGCTACTGTGATCCATACGCTTTTCTTTGGATAATTCTCAGGAGAGATTAGTCCCCGGAGAAGGACACCTCATACCCTGCTTTGTAAAGTAGAAAAAGGGCAGTGAAAAGAGGAAAACCTTCCACAAATGGATTGACGGTGACTGCAGCAATGAAGTCAACCATAAGAGCACTCATGGCACAGGACCCAGTAGCGTGCCCTTCTGCTGTGCGTCCAGAAGGTGTGAGTCAGAGTGGAACCAATGGCACTCAACAACAATTCCCAGGAGTCGATTGTCGAGCCTTTCTTCTTAGTTTATATAGTCTTGAAACGAACCTTCGACCTGTTCACCATGCGACACCTTTCTGGCATTTGTAATATCAGTTGCAAAACTTCCTGCGTCATCAAAACATCTCCATGGGTGTGTAGGTCATTTGATTTGATCTATGGGAACGACTGCTCTTTTACAACTCACTACACTGCAGGTACCCAAGAGCAATGAAAAATCAATCTGTGGAGGACGTACATTGTAAGAACCTGACAGCACGGGGAATCATCTCAACTTTGCCTCTATACCCACATTCGTTTCAAGATTCCTCAAAGAGATAGGGATATATAGATGTGTTAGTCTGGGTAGACTAGAGAAATAAAATCATATATATATATATATATATATATATATGAGATGTTTATATACAAGAGGAATGGAACATTGAGAAAACATCCCAATCCAGTCCAGTCCAAGTCCATAAGTCTGATATTAGCCCATATGTTTGATACCAATCCATAAGTCCTCTGACTCATGAACCACATGCAATGACGCCAGGATAATCACAGGTCATTGGGTGCAAAGTCTTGTGTATCCAATAGTGGTAGAAACATCTGAACCCTGTGACTCCTCCAGGTTCCAGAGCTCAGGCTCTATCAGCATGCTGCTATGTGTCTTGTCAGTAGAGCATCCCCAAAGGACTGAGCAGTAACTCTCTCACCTCCATGGCAGAAATATAATGATATTTCTCAGAATCCTCAGGAGAAATCCATGCCTACACCGAGGTCTCATTGGCTATCTCCAGATAGGCAGGCTAGACTCCACCCCTACACTCCCAATCCTGAAATTGACACAGATTAACGACTGCCACAATAGACAAAGATAGGGGGAGAGCATACCTCTGGAGATGAAAGAGTTAAGCCCTTGACTGGTAAACTAGAAATTGTCCAATCCAACCCACCCAGCAGTGCTGAAGGTTCTGCTAATCAACTTCCATAAATATTAGAGCAAGGAACCCTATGGGACAGTCTGAGTTTCCAATGCACACATTTACCATATGCTGTTTTTGCTGTGAGGTGCTGTTGAGTCAGCTATGCCCCTGGGCACAACAAACTGAAACACCTCATGTTCCTGCCTCATCCTTTCAGCTGCTCCTAAACCTGAGCCTACCGTGACAGCCACTGGGTCCATCCGTCTTGCTGAGAGTCATTCTCTCTTTGCTGCAAAGATGCCATTTGAGGACCAAGGTGTGCCTTTGTTAAGCCATGCATTTTCAATCACTTCATAAGCACGCACAAGTTGGCCACTGAATAAGGGAAACCTAAGAACCGAAGGACCTAAATGATCATGTTGTTGAAAAATATTTAAAGTACCACAAATGGCCAAAAGAACAAACAATTCTGTCTTGGGAGAGGGGCAGCCAGAGTGTCCTTTGTAAGCAAGAGTGAAAGACTTTGTCTTACGTACTTTGGACAGGTGCTCATGAGAGACCAGTCCCTGGAGGACAACATCATGCTTGGTGAAGTAGAGGGGCAGGACAAGGGGAAGGCTCAGGACTAGATGGATTTGCAAGGTAGCTGAAACATTGGACCCAAGCATAAGAGGGAAGGTGAGGATGAATCAGGACCTGCAGGTTCCTTCTGTCAAACAAAAGGTTGCTTATGGATTTGAACGGACTAAATGGCATCTGTCAACAACAAAAGGATCAATGTCGTTGCACTTAACTACAATTTAGATGTAGACAAAGGGGCTCTGGTGGTGCAACAGCGAAATCACTGCATGCCTAGCTGCGAATGGAAAGGGGGATGGTCTGAACCCATCCATCATTGCCACATGCAAAGTTAGCCAAGAATTTCTCATGGAGCAATGCTTCTCTGACACATGGGGTCGCTGTGATCTGAAAAGCAACTAGTTTTGTCATTGTGCTTTTCGTTGTTGTTGTTGGCTTCTTGTTTTGGCATTTAAGGAAATATACAAAATAGGTAAATCTATATTGACAGCAACTGGACTAATTGTTTCTTGGAGTTATAGTAGGGAGATCAGGGGAGAAGTGAGGAGCCAAAAATAATGAGTACCAGCAAGAATTAAATGTTCAAAGACTGATGGTGGTAATGATTGCACAATGGTGTTTTAATGTGTTAAAACTTTGAAACTGCATGGTCTGTGAATTATGTCAATACAGCTACTAAACTTAAATATTTGTTTGTTTGGTTGTGTGTGTGGATTTCCCAAGTATAGGTTTAGCCATTATGAGCTTGCCTGTTCTGCATCTGCAGGAAAATCCCACTAGAAGTCTGCTAGCCTTAGCTGAAATAAACCTGGGGCTATAAAAGACCCCAACTGGAGCACTGTGATCCAGAGACTCCTCATCTTACTTCTAGACAATCACCAAAGAAGTCCTCTCTTTGGACTAGTCTTTCCTGTTGTTGCCGTTAGGTTCCAGGAGTCACTTCTGACCCTTTACAACCCTGAGCCAGACTAGGGGGAACATGGAAGAGTCCTGCTGCATCTTCACAATTATTCCTATGCCTGAAGCAATGTTGAAGCTTCTGTGTCAATCGATCTCTTTGAGGGGTTTCCTCTTTTTTTTTTTCCAGCCCTTCTACTTTACCAAGCATGGTGTCCTTCTCCTGGGGTGGGTTTCTCGTAACAACGTGTCCAAAGCATACAAGACAAATCTCACCATCCTTGTCTGTAAGGAACACTCTGGAGGTGTTTCTTCCAAGACAGATGAGTTTGTCCTTTAGTAACCCATAGTACTTTAAAGATTCTTCCCCAGCACCAAATTCAAATGCCCCAATTCTTGTTCAGTCTTCCCTATTCAACGTCCGACTTTCACATGCATCCCATGGGATGGGGCCGACACACCCTAATCCACAAAGTAACAGCCTTGCTTTTCAAAACTCTGAAGATGTCTCCTGTAGCAGATTTACATAATATAACACATCCTTTGATCCCTCGACTGGTGCTTCCATGACCATTGATGGTGGGTCTAACTAAGACAAAATTCTTGACAACTTCAGCCTTTTCTCCATTTATCATGATTTTACCAATTGGTCCACTTGTGAGGATTTTGATCTGCTTTATATGTGAAGAATTGGTTGGCATCCTTAGCAAAAGCTGCAAACATTTATCTTTATCAGCAAGTGCCTCGGGTCCTCTTCACTTTCAACTTGCAAGACTGTGCCATCTGCATTCTGCAGGTTTTTAACAAGTCTTCCTCCAATCCCGATGGCACATCTTCTTCATAAAAGATGATAATTTACTCAGCATATCGATTGCATAAGTACGGGAAGAGGCTAAAACCTTGCCACACAACTTTTCTGATTTTAAACCTGAATAATGCTCCTTCGTTCTCTTTACAAAACACCTTGCTCCATGTTTAAGTTCTGCATTAGACCAAGGAAGTGCCTGGAATTGCCATTCTTCTCAAAGTTATCCATAGTTTCTTATGATCTACACAATTGAATGTCTTTGCAAAATCAATAAAACACAAGTAAACACCTTTCTAGCACTCTCTACTTAGATACAAGGCCTAGGTCGCATCAGCCAATGATACCCCGTGTTTCACATCCTCTACTGAATCTGGCCTGACCCTCTGAAAATTTCCAGTTAATGTCCTACTGCAACATATGTTGGATGATCTTCAGCAAAATTTTACAAGCATGGGATATCAATGACATTGTTCTGCTATTGGAGAGTTAGGTTGGGTCATCTTGCTTTGGAAGGGGTCAAATACAGATCTCCTCCAATCAGTGCAGGAGTTAGATAACTTCATGTCCACTTGAAGATCTGAAACGTGTAGTGGGAGTATTCAATCTGCCAATCAGGTCACACAGTCTGAGGATGCCTCCTTGTGGGTATGGTCTTCTCATAAAGAAGCCACTGGGAACCTTCTCCTCTCTTTCTGCCTTCACCTTTCTGCTGTTGAGTCGCCTGGAGAGCTATCAGAACCACCACCATGGGATTCATTTGGCCACTAGCCTGTGATCTTCTAGAATTCTGCATCGTTGCATGTGTCTGTGAGTCTGAAGAGGGACTTATGAACTAGTATCAGACTTAGGGACTTGGGTTGGACTGGGCTGGGCTGCATTCTTGATACACAATTTCTTCTTGATCTAACACTCTTTCTTCCACATCTATGCGTGTCACTGGATTTGTTTCTCTAGTTGACCTGTCCTAATACAGTTGGCCAGATAGCTATCTGCTAAATATCTGGCATACTATAGAATGATATGGTAATTATGCTATGTCCCAATGAAAAGCTTTTGGGGAAAATAGTAATTTTTTCAAATTAAATATCCGTTACAGACAAATGAGTGCTTATCAAATCATGGGCGCATTTAAATACCATCAATATTCAGAGCCTTATTTTTGGCTAATGCTTTCTGTGCAGCTTGAACTTTTCCCTTCAATATAATTGGTTCTTGTTGACATACTACCTCTTAAAATGACAGAATGTCAGCTACTTGTTTTAGGTAGTGGCACCGTAATCTTTGCATCTTCTTTTGATGCCTCCTATATCATCCCATATTTTGCCCATGGAATCCTCAATATTTAAATGCAAGGCTTGAAATTTTTCTTGAGTTTTATAAGGTTCAGTCATGCTGAGCCTGTTTTTCCCTTTGGTCTTCTAACTCTAAGTTTTACATATTTCATTGTCCTATTTTCTCTGTCTTCTCAAGCAAGCATTTTAATTTTCCACTCAGCATCTTGACTCATCTTTTCTTCTGTTTGCTTTAGCCAGTCTGTGATTACAACAAGTTTCAGAGTCTCTTCTGACACCCACACAGCTCTTTCCTTTCATGCCTGTCTTTTTAGTGACCTTTTGCTTTTTTTTTTTCACAAATGATGGCCTTGATGTCCTCCCAACGTTCATCAAGACTTCTGTCATTGCTGCTCAATGCATTAAATCTGTTCTTGGGGTGGTCTCACAATTCGGATGGAATATACTCAAGATCATCTCTTGACTTTTGTGGACTTTCTTTTTATGCTTTTCCCTATAGTTATATCACAGCAATTGGTGGTCTGTTTCTAAGTCAGCCCTTTGCTTTGTTTGAGCTGCTGATAATAAGCTTTACCCATCCTGCCTTCCCACAGATGTAGTCAATTTCACTTCTGTGTGTTCTATCTGGAGAAGTTAATGTGTATAAGGGACTTTTGTGTTGTTGGGAAAAAAAAAGGTATTTTCTATAAACAAGTCATTGGCTTTGAAAAATTGTATCACCAGTTCTCCAGCTATGTTTCTTTCACCAGTTTTTTCCAACTACTGTTCCTTCCTCTTTGTCTCCAACTTTTCATTCCAATCACTTATAATTTTCAATGTATCTTAATGCATATTTGATCAATCTCTGACTGAAGCTGCTGGTAGAAATCTTCAGGAATATATCTATATGTCTGCATATATTCCTGTCACAGTGTTATCTCTCATGATTGATTTTGTAATGCCCTTTATGACAATGCACGGCACACCAGTCCTCCTGGTTGTTTTATTCCCAGCTTAGTAAATCATGATTTGCTAATTCAACATGACTTATCTCAGTGCATTCCAACTCCCTAATGCCTAATATATCAATCTTTATGTGTTCCATTTCATTTCCTATGACTTCCAATTATCCTAGGTTTTCAGTGCCTCCTTCCTCTGCATTGGGGAGCCTAGTTCTTCTTCATCGTCTGTTTCAGCAGGGGAAGCTCCACCGAAACCTGTTCATTTTGGGTAAAGCTCAACCTCATAAAGAGATTTCTGAAGATATGAGCGCTAAAGCAAGGAATGGTGAAGAAATTAGATTTTCTCCAGCTATCACTGGGGTCTTAAAGGCTTTTTTTCAAGCAGCCATTTAAGTGAGACATCACATAAAGTCCACAATGAAGAAGCACACCAACACGTGTGATCCAGGGATGGTAAACAATATAACCCAAACCTTAAAGAGAGAAGCATAAATGGTGAACACTTGATTGTCAGAAGGCTCTGGATGGTATTGAAAGCCAAAAATCCACTTGCAGGCTCCACACATGAATTAGGCCCCAGGTGACTCCCCTCTAATCATAATCTAGGGATATGAATAGCCCTGTTATCAGATGAATCATTGTAAAGTCGATATGGCAGACATAGTTGGATTAAAATGCACTATTTTATTATTTGATCTCCATTCTCACCCATTTTACAGCTGCTTCAGTTTTGTTTTGTTTTTAAAGTAGAGGGGGAATACACCTGGCTTAGGTTCTGAGAGAATCCCCTCTGACCATGGACCAGGGATGTAAATAGCCTTGCTATCCTGTAGAAGGCATTGAAAAGTGGGAAAAGTGAATTATGACAGATCTAGTTAGGTTAAAACATGGCATCCTGTCATTTGATCCTTCTTATAATTTACATACATTTGTTCTACTTTTTAATATTTTCTGCTTTCTTTTCTTTTGATATATATATATATATATATATATATATATATATATATATCACTGTCCTCAGGTGGTGGGAGTAGTGTGGACGCCATTGCAAGATGGCGCCGGACCGCGCCCCAGCCATACAAATTGAGCTGTAAACAAGCAATACTGCGCATGCGTTAAGCAAGGCCTGTGACGCAAAAAGCCGCTGCACCTATCCTGGAACGCCCCGTCACTAATCAAGGTTTATAAGCCCAGGGCTGTGGGTTTTCAGGGTCTTCCGCAGCTGACCTCGGGTCTAGAGGCAGCTTCAATAAACTTTGCTAAGAACGCCATCAGAAGGATCCTGACTATTTTGTCTCATCGTGTGTCGCGTACTCTCCACACCATTCCGTCGTGGGGTGGGCTGCGCGCGACAAGTAGGAGACCCAGCCTTTGCTCCTGGGAGCTGAAATTGAACCTCCATCCCAGTGGGCCGCAGTCCTGTGCACAACCACTACGGCACCAGGGCTCAGTCCTCTTTTGATATTTTTATCTATTTTACTCTGCTATTGTTAATTTTTGAAATGCTTCCTGTCGATTAAATGAACGATTGGTAAATCTATAGAGAGAGTAGCTATTAGTGATTCCTTTTGAGTACAGCAAGGCAGTTTGGGAGAAATGAGAAGCTCATCATGATAAGCCCAAGAATAAAGAAAAAGTTCTAAAACTAGTGGCGACAAACTCTTCTTGATGGGAGCAAACTGTTGAATCATACAATGTGTGAATTATCAGCCAATAACCATCGAGGGGAAAAAGCACGTATAGTCTCAGAAACTTAATAAAAGGTTGCTATTAGTCAGAATCAGGTCAAAGAAAATGGGTTGGCTTGTGTTGGGTAGATAAGCCCTGCTGTGAGCCAGATGTTAGGCTGCTAGCAGGAAGGTTGGGTTTTCAAACCCATCAGCTTCTCAATTCAAAAAACAAGAGGCTAAGTGTGGTGGTCATGTGCTAATGTTAACTTCATGATTGAGATGTAGGGGTCGAGTCTAGCCTGTTCATCTGGAGATAGCCATGGAGTAGTCAATGAGGCCTCCGTGTGGGCATGGGTTTCTCCTGAGACTTCTGGGAAATCTCGCAATATTTCCCTCATGGAGATGAGAAGCTATCTCCCCAGTTATTGGGAGTTAGTCTCCAAGATGATAAATTATGTACAAGACAAGATGGCAGTGTCCACGAAGCTGAAGGAGCTAGAGGAGAAGCCACATGGCCTTACCCTGATGGAACCAGACCTCTGAAGCTGGAGAAGTCACATGGAGATCCCTGCCAGTGCTGAGTTGCTTCTACCACCCCTGGATGCTGTTGATAGACCCTGAGTCCTGGAAGCGAGGAGCCATGGGGAAACCCCTGCCGGCGCTGGGACTCTGCACCCACTAGCCTGTGACTTCATGAGTCGGAAATAGACTTCATAGACTGGTATCAGGCATATGGGCTAACATTGGATTTATGACTTTGAACTGGACTGGGTTGGGATGCTTTCTCAATGTTCCATTCCTCTTGTGTATAAACCTTACCCTTGTATCCATATGTGTGCCTATGAATTTCTTTCTCTATTCTACCCAGACTCACAACTAAGGTTTTCAGATCCAGTAAATTTTCAGAGTCTCAGAAAACCCATGTAAGGTTGCTATCAGTTGGAATCAACTGGGTGGCATCGAGATTTCTTTTTGCAGTTTTATATGAGTCAAAATCATCTGACACAAGAGATTTGTGGGCGAGAGTTTAGTAGTCAATTATGAAGCATTTGCAACATCCAGGGGTCTAAGCCAGTGTGATGAGTAGGTTTGTTATGCCAACATGGCCACAGAAGATTGGTGGATCTGTTGTGACGGCACGACCAATGAACACACAGCATGAATTGAAGGGCAGAGATAGGAAGGGCTCAGCAAGTCCCGCCCTCTCTCTTGCTTCCGGATCTTCGGACCAGAGAGCTGCCTTGTTCATCCTGTGCCTCTACCTCCAAGCAACACTACTCAGGGGACACCTAATCATGGACTGTTTCGCTGTGATTTGAGGTTCCTCCAAGCCCTACTTCACCATGCTCCTGGGATATACATCTCTCGAGCTGGGGACTGTTGGACTCCATCATCTGGCTGACTGTTGGTGACCTGCTCTGTTGTTTGCTGCCTGTAACCAGATAGCCCGAATTGCTCTACAGAGGACTACTCAGCAGCCCTCAAAACTTGAAGGACTGCCAGTCTTCTAGCTGTCTCATGCAGGTGATTTGCACCGAGCAATCTGAACTGCTTTATAGATAGTTAACTCTTTCTTTCTTATCTTATATACCTTTCTCTCTATATAAGTATATAAAAAGAATTACTAGTGCCCTGATTTTATTTCTCTAAGAGAACCCTGCCTGAAACAGCCAGTCAGAGAAGCATCCCAATGGAGCTTATTGTGTATTACTACCACAATATGGCCTATCTTTCTTTGCTCAGCCATGAAATCCTTCCACTAACTGTAGACCCACACTGATTAATGAATAGAATAAAAGCCAAGTAGAACAAATTGAGTAGAATGAAAACTTTTTTAAAAAGCATCATAAATGCTTCATTGGTGGCTGATGTATTCATCATAGTTAGTGGCATTCCAAGACAGAAAAAGACCATGATTGGGGCATGCATATTTGGTTAGACAGAGAAACTTACAAGTTTGGTCTAGGGATTTTCGAGGCAGGCACAGCATGACTCATGACTAAGCAACCTCCAATAGAGTTGTCTCCATCAAGGAAACACCCAGGCAAATATTCAGGAAAGTTTGCTCCTTTCTGGGTTTGTTGGAGAGCTGGGATGAGAGTGGGAGAATGGAGGGAGCAGTATACTTTTTAATTCATTTTGTCAGAGGGCAAGACTATTACATCCCTGGTCAACGGTACCAGAGAATTCAATGAAGGTTTGATACCCTTAGGGATGCTACAAGTGGGTTTGGAGCTTTCACTCTCATTCATAGCCTTCTGTGAACCAAATCTCATAATTTCAGCTTCAATATAAGTTCCTCCTCTGATCATAAGTTTTATTATTTGCAATCTTTGGAACACACAGGACAGTGCCCCTTCCATGCATAATTCAATTTTCATTTGAAAAAAATATCCTTTAATGATTGCATAATGTACAAAAGCTTTCAGAACCCCTAAGAGGGAGAGTTGGTTATGAAACCCTCAAACCTTATGATTTATAAAAAGAGATAATGTACTTAAATGAGTTTATCCCTCAGTGCATACTTAACACTGGGTAGCTTCTCTACAGGAGAAAGAAGAAGCTATCTACTCCTGTAAATGTTCACAGCATAGAAAACCCTATATAAGGTCAAGGAATTGAAATTGTCTCAATGGCAGTGGGTTTAGGGATTGATCAGTATTTTTGGATTTCTGGTGGTGTGATGGTCAAACACTTGGCTGATAACTGAAAAATTGTTGACTTGAAGCAGACAGGGGCTCTTCAGGAGAAGCAGCTTCTTGCTAATCTGCTCTTATAAATATCAAAACAAACAATAAACAAGCCAAAGCTGCCAAATCGATTCAAACTCAGTGACCTTATAGACAGAGTAAAACTTCACCATAGGGTTTCCAAGGTCGTGGGTTGATAAGCATTGTCTGCTAATTGCAAGCTTGACCAGAAGTTAGAACCCACCCACCACTTCATGCAAGAAAGAGGAAACAGTCAGCTCCCATAAAGATGTACAGCCTCAGAAACACTGTGAGACAATCCAGTAGCGGGTTAAGGTAGAGGGAAGCAGAAGGCCACCTGTTTCTCCCACGGAGCTAATGGTGGGATTGAATCACCTGTCATTTGGTTAGTAGCCAAGTGTTTTAACCACTGTGCCACTGGGACTTCTTGTAACATCCGAGGACCTTTAAATCTCTTCTGAGAAGAATTTTACAAAAGGTCAGAACAGAGAGCGACATGGAATCACACGCAGAAAGCAGACAGCATGATACCCACAGCCTTGTCAAGGCACTCATTACCTCTAACCTGAGGTCTCTCACCATTTTGGAAGTGGAGACAACAGAGGACAGTAAGATCCCAGAGGTCTGAGACTGGGACCTGGACTTGGTCCTCCTGGTGATCCATCTCTTGTATTCTTCTCGCACCTGCAAACAGAAGCAGATCAGGTCAACATGAATCACTCACAGATACAGGAACATGGATCTGTACCAATATGTCTTGAGGAGGGATGGAGAGAGGACCAGCATACCTGATGGCTGAGCAGGCAGTGGATGAAAAAGATGAAGGCCCCTTGCAGGCTGTTGATGATGGTGAACAAATAGGCCATAAGACTGGCTATGGGTCCAATCTGGAAAATGCCCAACACCCAGGAACAACCCAAAATGAAGAGCTGGGCAAAAGCCTTGAATGTGAGTAACCTGGAAGAGATTTGCAAAGGACAAGGCTCAGGAAAGAAACTCTGGGTTGTGCAAATGTTTAAGTTAAGTTAAACTTACCCAAAGGCACTTCAAGTAAAGGCCTAGAATCTGCGTCTAGAAGATTACAGCTTTGAAAATCCTGTGAAATATTTCTACTCTGCACATACAAGGTCATCCTGAATCAGAAGGGCTGCAGCTATCAACAAGGTTCTGAGAGGGCTGCCTTTCTCTTGTAGGTGGCACGCCCAGGTCTGTGACTGGGTCTGTGACTGCCACCTATCACCTGGGTTGGGATAAACACTTGGCAGAGTCCTAAACGGCCACAGGTTAAAAAAAAACAAACAGAATCCCACGGGTCTTTAAAATGCTCTGTCCTACAGATTTATGTGGACATAGAAATGTGTTGTTAGAGTCTACCAAGCTTGATAGCCACAATTCAACTTGGTCCCATAATCAGCAGCCAAGAGGCTACATGAAGCATTGCATTGATAAAATCTGCTGAAAATGTCTCTTTAATAAATGCCTGTCCATAGCACTGATATATATGTTTGTGTATACACACATATACATCATACATACATAACATACATACCAAGATAGACAAAACTACAGAGATAGTATGCTGGATTGATATTTTCTTAGGGTTATGGTTAATGAAGCACCGAAAACACTCAAGACAGCTACTTGGCTGACTGACTGGAAGACATATGTATGTATACCTATTCCAAAGGTGACCCAACACAATGCTCAAATTATAGAACCTGCAAATTGATATCACAGGCAAAGAAAATTTTGCTGAAGATCATCCAACAGTGGTTTCAGCAAGACATCAGCAGGGAATTGCCAGCTCAGGCCATTCAGAAGAAGACATGAAACAAGGAATACCATTGCTGATGTCATATGGAGCTTGGATAAAAGCAAAGAATATCATAAAGATGTTGATTTATGCTTTGTTGACTATGCAGAGGCATTCAACTGTGTGGACAGTAACACTATTATTAAGCTTAAGAATAATGGCAATTCCAGAACACTTCATTGTGCTCAGGAGGAATTGCACATGAATTAATAGGCAGTTGTGTGAACAGAACAAGAGCATACTGCAGGGTTTAAAATCAGGACTAATCACAAGGAATCCAGGACAGATTAACCCCTCATGAAAAATGGTGAGAGGGGCAATACTGGGAGGATGGAAGGAGGTGGGATAGAAAGGGGGAACTGGTCACAAGGATCTGCATATAGCCCCCTCCCTGGGAGATGGACAAGAGAAAAATGGGTAAAGGACAGTGTAAAACATGAAAAATAATAATAATTTATAAATTTTCAAGGTTTCATGACAGGAAGTGGGAAGGGAGGGGGAAAGTGAGGAGCTAATACCAAGGGCTCAAGTTGAAAGAAAATGTTTTGAGAATGTTGTACAAATGCACTAATGTACAAAATGTGCTTGGTACAATGTATATATATGTAGATTGTGCTGAGAGTTATACAAGCCCCCGGTAAATGATTTAAAATAGAATTAAATACATAAAACAATGACCCGGTTTTAAAAAAAAGAAAGAAAATTTAGCAAACTTTTGGGAGCCTCCTTTGTGCGTGTTCTAAATACAATTATTTGAATGGCAAGAAAAATCGCACAGTTCAGAGTTTTTTAAGGAGACCAGGAATAACATTGGGCAGTATTATCCTCTCACCATATTTTTTCAGACTGTATGCTGCAAAGAATCATCAGTGTGTATGAAGGAGAATGGGGCAACAAGACTGGAGGACGGCTGATTAACAAGCTGAGGTATGTAGATGACACAGCCTTGCTTGCTAAAAGTGGGAGAACCTGATGAAGGTCATGGATTGCGGTCTTCGGTATGAGTTGCAACCAAATCCTCACGTGTAAGAAGACCAAAACTCCTCACCTAGACTAGTAGGTAGTATCATTATGCATGAAGAAATAGCTGGAGTTGTCAAATATTTGTCTTGGGTTGGCTCCACAATCAATGTCTGTGGAAGCACCAGTCGAGGGATCAAAAAATGTGTTACATTTAATCAATCAATATACTGTATAAGACCTCGTTAGAGTATTAAAAAGAAAGGATGTTGCATTGAGAACGAGGATGTCTTGATTCAACCTGTGGTATTTATGGGCAGGAACTGAACAACAATATCTACAATTCAGTGACTTTGGTTACGTTCTTCAAGTTGTACAGCCATACTCACCCGAAAGATACAAATTATTCTCATACAATTAGCATAAACTCACAAATATATATATGTATATATATATTCAACAGTGATATACAAATATGAATATACATTGTGTATTCCCCTGTTGGATACATATCCATATTACTATGTGAGTGCCATTGCTGATATATATATATTTATATATGGCATTTTTAAAATGTGAAAGGAGAGAATGAACTCAAGATGAATCAAAGACTTACAAAGAAGCCCTAGAACCGTAAAGGCCATCAAGAAAAAACTGGGACAAAGTTAAGAGTTCCAGTACAAGACACCAATACACTACTGCACATAATGAAAAAATAAGCACACTATAGAAGAAAAAATAATGGAAGGACTAAGAATTTCCAAAACTATAACTTTTACTGACATCAAAATACTTCCTCAAAAGAATTAAAAGAGAACCTGCAGGTTGGGGAGACTATTTAGAAACAATACATCAGATAAAGGGCTAAATTCAAATAGCTATAGAAAACTACAACACCTTAATAATAAAAATACAAGAGCCCAGTCAAAAAGATATGAACAAACACCTTACGAAAGAAGCCATCCTGGCGGCGGCCAACTTTTTAAAGAATGTTCCCATTCATTAGAAATGAGAAAAATATGGGTAAAAGTGACGTGATTTCACAGAAGACTGTGAAAAAACAAAAGCTAGAAAATAATAAATATTGGAGCGGATACTGTGAGTTTATGATGTTTATACATTGCTGGTGGGGCTGTAGAATTGTACAACTACGATGAAGATCAGTATGGTTAAAAAAAAAGAAAATCAGTATGGTACTTCCTTAAACAAATGTAAAATCAATTACTTTGTGATCCTACAAAAGCGCCACAGAGTGTATACCCTAAAACACTTTTTTTTCCTTTGAGTTAGCAGCTCAAAACATCTCTCACAAGTTCACCAGGGTTCTTCCATGAACATGAGAGACTAGGTTCTGCTCCGTCTCTTGCGACTTTTATGAGTCAATTCAATGGCACCAGACAACAGCTCTAAAGAATAGTGGTTTGAACCAACAGCTCCCAGGGAGAAAGACTTGGTGATGTGCTCACATAAAGTTCATAACCTAGAAGACTCTGTGGGACAGTTTGACTTTGTCACACAAGGTCGCCATGAATTGAAATTAACCCCACTCTATCTAACAACAACAACAACAACAACAACAAAAAAACAGATGAAGAAGCCAAGACTCAGGAAGGTTAGGTAACTTGCTTAAGGTAACACAGCTAATCAGTGGAAGCGCTAGGCTTCAGTCTAGTCTGACTCCAGACACTATACCAATCAAGCCTCACAGGCACACTTTTCTTCCTCACACACAAGGCCAAGCCCTCGATTGGTATTTGCAAGAGAAAATAAAAAGACTGGAAAGCAGGGTCTTTACCTGCTGTCTTTGAGTGTTGAAATATCTGTGTTGACAGAAGAAAGCTTCTTCCTCAGGTTCCACAATGTCCAGGTGAGGAGGACGGTGTTGACCTACAGAGACAAGCAGAGGGATGTATCTGGAAGTTAGAATCAAAGCCAGGGTTAGGACAGAGACCATGGCCTTGAGTGGATAGTTCTTTCTTTTCTAGTTCCTCCCTTAGCCACTCAGGTGTCCCTGGTACATTCATCAGGGCACTAACCAAGCGATGGAAGTTTCAAGTCCACTCAGAGGTGCCTTGTAAGAAAGGTGACTTGCTTCCCAAATATCCTCTATGGAAAATACCAGGGAGCACAGTTCTACGTCAACATACGGAGGCACCACCAGTCAGGATCGACCGAGGATCAAATTTCCCTATGGTAAATTACTTCATATGGCCCTTCTAACTGTGGTCTTTGGATTCCCACAAAATGATGAAGTTAGATGAGGCGATAAGGTGTTTGTGACCACGATGGGAATTGGGCAGCCTGAGATCAATGCAAATAAAGACTGCAGAACTCTCTCGAGGGAATGAATCCATTTTGCTATTTTGCTGGAGTTAAAAGGAATCAACCCCAGAGGTGAGAAGGGGACTTCACTACCATCAAGAAGAGGAGCCAGGAGTGGAATCCCATCCTTTGCACTTAGCCTCACTAATGAGAACCTCCCAGACTCTAAAGAAATATAGAGAGGAGGAAGGAGGGAGGAGGAAAAGAGGAGGAGGAGGAGGAGAGAGAGAGACTGAAGAAAGTAAGAAGTGACAACAAGCAGAACAGAATCCAGTCACAAAGAAATTCCAGCAGCTGAGCCATGAGATCAGTGCAAGAAGGCATGGTGGATGCCAGCTCAGTTAGAGGGAGAGCTGAATGCCTTCAGGTAGGAAACTTGCTGGCAGAGTCAGGAGCCTACAGACATTTGTTGTCCAAGGTAAGGAGCCTGGTCACATTCAGGAGCTGGGTCAAGACCAAGGAAAGAGTAAGAGGCAAGCCCAGAGCGCATGGCCCAATGTCAGCAACTGAGAAGCGGCTGTCCTGATCAAAGAACTCTATCCTGGATTTCTCTTTTGGCTCCGCAGTTATCTTGGTCTCGACTTGTGATCTGCCACGTCTTTAATGTTCTCAATGAACCCCATAACCGTGAATGTGGTCTATGCGTTCTCTGTGACTGCTCAGTGAGTTATCAAACCCAGCAGAAAAAGAGAGCAGGCCATGGGAAGGCTGACTGGTGTTTGCTTCAGTTAAAAAGAGAAAAATGTGATGGTGGAAGCATATCTGACCTCATCCTCGAAGAAATCCACCTCCAGCTGGTGCTGACCTTGCCTTTTCCCCCCAACCCCCTCGTGAAGCTAAACGAGGTCTGACTATATATCACGGATGGGCAAATGTTTCCTTATTGTTTTGCTCTCAGCATCTCAGATGGCATACATGATCCTGAAGACAGAACCCTCCACCTCAGCACTGCTTATCCTTGGGATCTGATCTTTCACTGGCGTGAAGATCGTCCTCATAATTGTTGTTTTGAGTTGCTATCTAGTTGGTTCTGACTCGTGGAGACCCCAAGGGTGCTGAGCAGAGTCTGAAGGGCTTTTAAAGCTGTCACTCTTGGGGTAGGTTCACACCCTTTCGACTAGTAGGAGTCAAGCAGTTTATCATTTGTACCAATCTGGGACGTCTGACGCCATGGACCATTTGTCGTTGCCTTCTCGTTGAGTGTCCTTGAATCTCTTCTGACTTATACTGCTCCAGGTGTGAAAGAGAAACTTCTCTCTGGGATTTCTAGACTGTAATCTTTACTGAACTATATCATCAGGCTTCTCCAGCCACCCCCTAGTCACTGGATGAGTGCGAACCACCCACCTTTCAGTTAGAAGCTGAGTTCTTTAACATTGTATCTTGATTGAGCTCTGGCAAACACCATATTGTCCGGTCTTCATCACTACCCAGATTAAGGGGGTGTACAGGGGAAGATTTTTTGTTTGTGGGAGCAGGAATTTCCTGGTCTGAGCAGAAGCTCTGGGAATGTGGAGAAAGGGCAGAAGCATAAACCAAGGAGGTTGGCAAGACCCAGCAGCGAAAAAACTAAAGCGACCACCCTGAGAAAGTCGGAGAAACCAAGCAGAAGAGAGTGAACGGCAGCTCTGAGATTTAGAAACATACTGCTGAGCTGACCGTGTAAGAAGGTAAAGGATAGTCCCAAAAGACAGAAATGGAAGCAACAATGAAACTGGTCTGGGGAGAAGGATATCAAGCTTAGTAGAGAATCAGTACGTAAGAAGAACCCCCTCAAAGAGATGAATCGGCACTGTGGCTGCCACCAAGGGCTCCACCAGAGCAATGGCGGTAAGGATGATGCAGGATGGGCAGAGTTTCGTCTGGTTGGACGTGGTGCCCCAGAGGAGGAAAGCACTGGAAAGCACCTAGCAATAGCAATGACGCCAGACTCACGCACTACTATTTTCTAGATGCTGTGGGTGGAGGAGGGTTTTCTGAAACCAGAAATCTAAAATCTAGGGGGATATAAAATCACTCGTGGGGCTGGAAGGAAGCCCCAAGAGGGTGGGGAAACCATGCCAAAATGAGAGGCATGAGCTCAATGTACATGTGAGCTAGAAAGAGAAATCCTGAAAAATGAAAGAAATAAGGTAGCTTGTGTGTGTGTGTGTGTGTGTGTGTGTGTGCGCACGCGTGTGGTGTGGGTGGGGTGGATTCCTGGCTTTAGGTACTAGTGAAGAAAAGAGGGGGGATAAAATAAGATGAGTGGGAGCAGAGGAAATAGAGAAAGTGGGGTGATACAAGGGGACAGAAGGAGAGGGGAAAGAAAGAGTGGAAAGGAAAGAAAAAGAGGTGCCTCCCACCCACTATCATGACCCCCAATTCTACCACATAAATCCAGCTAGGCCAGGAGATGTACAGTGAAGTTGGAAACATGGGAAACTTAGGATAGAGGATCCATCAAGACTAGTAATAGGAGTGGTAATACCAGGAGAGTGGAGGGATGGAGGAAGAGAAAAGGAGAATCAACTTCAGGGATCTACACATAGCCTCCTCTCTGGGACACGGACAACAGGGAAGCGAGTGTTGGGACACATTGGACAGTGTACAGGATGAAAAAGAATAACAATTTGTAAATTACTAAGGGTTCAAGGGGAAGGGGGGGAGGAAGGGTAATATAGGGAGCTGATACTGGGGGCCTGGAGGGAGGGAGGATGTTTTGAGAGTGATGATGCCAATGGGTGTGTAAAAGTGGCCTTCATACAACTGATGTTGTTAGGGATTGTGATGGGAGTTGTATGGGCCCCCAATAAAATGATTCATTTTTTAAAAAGGGGGGGGAGGGAAAAGGGGAGTTTTTTTTAAGAGGAGTTTGTACCAAGGACTCAAGTTTGGAAATGTATGTGACAGCATGTGGGCAAATGTGTTTGATACAAATGATGTACTGAATGTTGTAGTAGCTGTAAGAGCCCCCAATAAAATGATTAAAAACAAACAAAAAAAAACAAAGCTTGAAAGCATGATAGCCAAAATAAAGAATGGTAACCATAAAGACCAAGCATGTGAATGGATCCTGATTTATCAATTTTTGATGTAATAATAATAATAATAATAATAGATTGATTAATTAAAAAAACTCACTCTGCAGTTGAAACTCACCTTGTCTCTGTCAGAGAAAGCACTAGCACTCTGATTCCATTAAGATGACAGCCTCGAAAATCCCTTGGGACTGTTCTACCTTATCAGGTGGGTTTGGTAAGAACTAACAATTCATTCTTTCTATCTTTTCTCTCTTTCAACATCTGTATGAAGGACAGACTGCCTTGTATATTCTTATAGAACGTGGTTCTTTCCCCCGGCACTTTGGTGTGGGACAGGGTAGTGTGAGATGAGTGGTGCTGGGAGATCAGAAGTCCAAGAGATTGTCCTCCAGATTGGAAATCTCAAGTATCAAGGATTAAAATGAAAAGCTCTTTAAGGGGCCATCAGCACATGTGCCTCACTTGGGCTCCCTCAATCTCTAGAGTCTCCTGGGTCCTCCAAAACGCACTTCAGTAAGCAATTTGATTACCATTATGATAGTGCAAACAGGCCCCAAGAAACTCCAGATGAAGCCCGTCTCTGTATTTAGCCAGCATCTGTGGAGAGAAAAAAGAAAAGATCAACTTGACCCAAAGTCACGAGCCTCAACACAATCACTAAGGGAGGGAAATGTTGGGAGGCGAAATTCAGGCAACAATATCTCCTGAAGCCCTCAAGCTAAACAGTGAAAGGAAGCAAAGCAAAATAAAGCTCACTGCCATAGAGTCTATGCGGACTCATAGTGGTTCTATAGAACAGGGCAGAACTGCTCCTGTGGGTTTCTGAGACTGGCTCTTTATGAAAATAGAAAGAGTTATGTTTCTTCTTAAGCATGCCTGATGGTCTTAAATGGCTGACTGTGTGGTAAGCAGCCCTACATGTAACCATAACATGACTCGGGTTCCCTGCACTAAATGACAGTCTAACTTAATCAGGAAAGAATGCCTGCCTTGATCATGTGTTCTCTTAAGAACCATCTCTGTGAAATTGAATTGACAACCACAATGCCAAAGGATAGATGAAAAGCTTAGGGGAAGTGAAACGACATTGATGGAGCAGGAACAAGTCTGAAAAGGAAGGTGAGGAACGGGGGGAGGACACCCTGCTTGGTGAAGTAGAAGACCAGTCAAGGCATGGAAGACCCTGGAAGAGGTGAAATAGGACAGTAGCCCCAATGTTGGACTTGAGCATCATGATGATTGTAAGGAGAACACAATGCTGGGTAATATTCTATCCTGTTTTTTTTTTAAATTCATTTTATTGGGGACTCATACAGCACTCATTCTATCCTGTTTTATATGGAGTTTCCATGAGTCAAAGATGGTACCTCTCACTATCAGCACTAACAGATTAACTATCATAAATTATCTTGTTCAGTTATTGCTTATTTAAAAATGATCTGCCTTCCCTTTTGTAAACAATATGTTGCATGAGAATTTAGACCTTTGATTCTTGGTCATCTTTACACACCCACATCCAGCACTAAGTCTGCCCTGGGCTAGATATTCTGTAGTTATTTATTGGAAGGAAGAGAGAAAATAAGGGAAGGAGGAAGTAAGAAAGGAGAAAAAATGAAGAACAGATGTAAGAAAGGGAAGAAGGGATAAAAAGAGGGAAGTTGTGTCACCAAGCTTGACAGAAAGGAGGCTGACTGAAGAGCTGTATCCTACCCCTTTCAAATCCTGGATTGTAACTGGCTATCTTCCTAATCAATCCCACAATCATGAATATGGTTGATGATTCTGTAGGACCACTGTAAGTAATGATCAAACCTAGCAGAGAAGTAGAAAGTGTTGTGGGATGCGGTGATTGGTGTTAGAATTGGTAAAGAAGAATGGAAGGTGGAGGCATGTCTGGCCTCTGCTTCCTATGAATCAGCCTGGGCCTACTGGTTTTGACTCTTTTTCACCTTGTCAAGGGAGAGGAAGTCAATGCCATATCATTCTGGTTTTACTCCAGTAGAAATTGTTCTAACATGTTCTCTAACAGCTCCCTAAATCTCTCAAGGAAAAGTATGCTTTTCCCCAACTAGGGAAAAAAAGGAATCTAGTTAGATTGTCACATAGTTCCTGTCTGGAATGTACATTTTTGTGGCAGTCACCAATCTGTGTCAATTTCAGCACTGGAAGTGTAGGGATAGAGTCTAGCCTGCCAATCTGGAAATAGCCAGTGAGGTCTCTTTGGTGGGCATGTTTTTTTCCTGAGAATACTGGGACATCTCATGGTATTTCCTAATTGGAGGAGAGAGACTTGACTCAGTCTCTTGGAGATGACCTACCAACAAGACAAGGTAGCATGGTATAGACTCTGAGTCCTGGAGATTGGAAAGGAGGGAGGGTGTCCCTGCAAGCTTGGCAGTGGGGAAGCCACGTGGGCTTACCCTGATAGAACCAAACCTCTGGGACCAGAGAAGCCACGTGGAGAATCCTACCAGTGCTGAGATGGTTGGGAGGCCACGGGGAGACCCCTGCCAAGGCTGAAATGCTTCTACCTCCACTGGATACTGCAGATGGACCCTGAGCACTGGAACGAGGAGCCATGGGGAGACCCCTGTCAGCACAGGGATGTTTCTACTGCTTCTACTGCCACTGGACACACAAGACTCTGCACCCATTGGCCTGTGATTGTCCTGGTGTTATTGCATGAGCTTCGTGAGTCTGAAGACTTTATAGACTGATATCGGATATATAGGCTAATACCGGACTTATGACCTTGGACTGGATTGGGTTGGGATGTTTTCTCAATGTTCCAGTCCTCTCGCCTATAAACCTTTCCCTTATACCCATATGCATGTTTATGTATTTGTTTCTCTAATCTTCCTGGTTGAACACAATCTTGAACAGTACAGTTATACTAAGCCTGGACATGTTTGCATCATGAAGAATACACCATTCCTTTTCCTTCAGAACAAAACACTTCATTAAATTCTTGTCAATTTCCCATAACCAGCATCTGCACTTCTTGAGGAATGAAAAGTCAAACCCTTCCCCCTTGAATCACCCCCCTATTATGGAATCGCTCAACAGGGTTTCCTTGTCTATGGTTTAAACAGAAGCAGAGCACCAAAATTTTCTTCTCTAGTTGATGGGTTTGAACCACCAACTTTAGGTTAGTGGTCCAGTGCAGACAGTTTGTATCATCCAGGGACATTGTTCACCTTATTATCTCGTGAACTTTGATTCTGAGAAACCTAGAGGACCTATTAGAACTGCTTCCCAGGGTTTCCAAGACAATGGGTATTTATGGAAGAAGGTTGCCACATCTTTCTCTTACAAAGCAGGCTGATAGCTTTGCACCTACTAACCTTTCTCTTGCCCATATTATACTCAATGCTAACCCCTGGAGTTGTGTCATCCCAACCTGTAGTTCTGAGAATGATGAACCGAACACTAAGGGGACTTACACCAAGGCTCATATGTGGTAGCTATAACTAGAGCTGCTGCTGCTGCTCTTTGGTTGTTCGTGTAATTATCCTCCTCATTTTTCAAATAGGTGTTCAAAGAAAAGGATTTCACTCACCGATTATGCATCCCATAACCCTGCGGTTGAACACTTGCAGAAATGACCACCACCACTCCTGGAAGTCCATAGCCAAAGACACAGAGGTGCAGCATCTTGATGTTGTGGGAATGGAAGTAGTTCACCACTTTCAGGTTTCTGACCATCAGGAAGAGCATCACAGCTTCCACCAGCATCCAGGAGAAGCAGGCAAGGAAAAAGTAGTGCAGGAAACCAGCAATGATGGCACAACCAACCTGGAAAGAAGGCACATTGTACATACAGGGCCTCACAAGGAAAGAAAAAGACCTCCGTGGATTGGGGTCGGGGGGGGAGTGTCTACTGAATTTGGATTATATGCCAACACAGAGAAGACAAAATCCTCACCACTGGATGAGTGGACAATAGCATGATAAACATAGAAAAGATAATCATTGCCAGGGACTGCTTTACTTGGCTCAGAAGCAGTCAAGAAATCAAATGCTGCCTTGCACTGGGAAGATTTCCTTGACTAGAGAGTTTCTCTAACCTGACCATTCTTTCAGCCTCCTGGTGACTGCCCAATACCACAGGCTGAGACTGAGGTGACCCAGAATGTGAGGTTTTCAGTGCTAAAATCAGGGGGTATTCATGCAAAGTGGATGGCCGATCACCTTACTTTAAAAGATGATTGCAAACGTATTGCTGTGTGCTGTCAATTCTGATTTGGAGGGACCCCATGTGATGGACTAGATTGGGTTGCCCTGTGCTGTAAATTTTATGAGAGCAAATTGCCATTCTTTTCTCATGAGTTGCTGCTGGATGGGCAGCAAATCGCCTGCCTTGTGATAGGTCATTCAGCAAGCATTTGTCCGTGGAAAACTTGGTTGTCTTTGTAAGTAAAGTTTATTGGCACACAGTCACTCCCATTGACAGCAACTCGATGATGCTGTCTGTGTGCCATGGCAGAGTGATGTTGTAAAGACAGAGACAGCATGGCCCCCAAACCTGAACATACTTACTATCTGAACCATTACAGGAAGCTTCCTGATCTCTGGTCAAAGTGACGAGCAAAGAACGACAAGCAAGGCCTTCTACAGTCAGGGGCAAGTTTATATAAAGGATAATCATTCCACCCTCAATGACAATAGTGTTCCTTTTGGAAAACTTTCTGTGTGCCCTGTACCATCACAGGAGGTGAACTGGTCAAAGTTCTTGCCCTGATGACACTCACAGACTAGTGGGGTTTTGTCATTTTCATGCTGTGAGACATATTCCGCCTCATGACAATTCAGTATGGTACAACAGAATCACCCTGTAGGGTTTACAGGCTATCATCCTTATTAGAGCAGAGTTCCAAGTTTTGGTCCCATAAAAGTGCTTGGTGGATTAGAACCACTGATATTTCTGTTGGCAGCCAATGGCTTAGCCGAGAGGGTTTCTCCACTGCGTCACCAGGATTCCTTATTTCTAGTTGTGGAGGTAGGGTCCCCAAGGTGGTGATCTTCACAGAAGCAGATCACCAGGTCTTTCTCTTATAGAGTCTGTGGGTGGACTTGAAGGACCAACCTTCTGGTTAGCCATCTAGCTCTTAACTGTCATGCCACCAGGGCTCCTTAACCACCTGTATAGGGAGTGACATTAGGAGAGAACACATTCAGTAAAGGAAGTGACATGAGACTCAGAGCTATCTCAAGGAGGAGTCAAGTAGAGGGGAAGCTGAGGGGAAATCCGATGGGCAAGACCAAGCACTCAGGGAGCTGGATGAGGATGAACAGAGAGGCAGATGTGGGGACAGTGAGCAATGAGGATGTGATACCTTGTTGTCAGTCTTGTCTATACCAATGAGGAAGAGACTCTTGGCCAGGAACAGGCATATGCAGAGATGAAGGTGGAGATGGATATTGTGGCTACGGATATTCTGGCACAGCAGAAACGTGATGATGGCCAGGGCGAGGCACACCAAGGAGATGATCATACCCACATGACTGATAATGTACAAGGAAAACACCATCTGCCAAGGAAGAAAGGCAACCTTAGAGGGAGATGATAGCCATGCAGGGAAAGAAGTTTCCAGATCCCTGACTCGGGCAAAACCAGCCTAGGGCCTTTTTTTCCCTCCTACACTTTGTGAGAACTCGATATTGTCCATTCTTGCTCCTTTGTATCCCATCAGCATCCATGCCCTCTGCAGCATCTGTCCCCGATATCCACCCTATTCTTTGCAGAGGTGTGCTGTCTACCAACTACATTTTCTTTTTGTGTGTTTTTTGTTTATTGTTTTCCAACTACATTTTCAAAAACTCACTAGAGCTAAAGCCTTATATGTCATTTAGGTTTTCCAATGAGATGCTTCTGGAAAAGCCTGGCAGAAATCACTTTTCTGCAGAGATGTTTAGGATGAGGGAGTTCCAGCAGACCAGAGTTAACCAAGGACATTTAAATGATCTAGCTATCAGTTTTATGAGTGCGAGAAGTATCTGGCAGTAGTTTTGAACCTTTGTGCCATATCTTCCAGCAGTGACCTTGAAGCGAAAGTCCTAGTGACAGACCCTGACTTCAACTCCTTCATGCCTCATGGTGATGTTGTGACCTATCAATTCCCGGTGATAAATATCTTTGGTCTTGATAAAGTGATTCTCGTCCCTTGCACTGAATTCCAACTCATACGTAAATGTGTGAAGGATCTCCAACTTCTGGGAAGAAATGTAACAAGCCAAGTCTTTTCTTTATTCACCTTTACCTTTAAATTGCATTTCAGTGCCCCATGGGTGCATTACTTTATGTTAAAGATACACCATGTCAGGGGCTCCCCTTTGTGACATTGCTACCTAGTGGGAGGAAGGAAATTGTCATCCTGCCCATTTCTGGATATATGAGCTTGGGCATGACACTGTAATTGTTCTGTGACTCAGCTCCCTTGCTTGGATAATAAATTTCAAAGGGATGGACTTAAAGACTCCTTCCTAAGATTTAAAGCAAATGTGAAATACAGGATCTGGCAAAAAATAACTAAGATGTGTAATTGATAGGGTGCCTATGTCCATTTAGGGTCATCATTTCTCATCATATACATGAATTTCATGAATTGTGCTAGAACAAAGACATGGACACATCTTAGTTGTCTCCCTAACTCCCTCCCACAATAGCTAGTTCCATTAGAGACTATATATATATATATATATATTACTTTTTTCTTTGTATTTGGGGCTGAATGTTTGGGAAGAGAGAGAGCAACCCACGAGTACTTACTGTGAGCTCACCGGAAGCCATGATGATAGCCAGGTTCACCATCTTATTACAGCTGCAAATGGTACGCATCTCAGAAGCATCAAGGACCACACAGCCAGAGGGTGTCCACCGCCCTCCCTCTATGTCTGTGCTCCAGGAAACACATATCGGCTTCTCAAGTGCCTGCTTTGGCTGAAAAAAACCAAAGGTCTCAATCACTCAGAACTTACCCTCCAGCAGATTCAATGTGACCAGTGGTAAGACCTATTCAGAGCAAGAAGATTAAGTCATAATATTTTGAGAATAGAGGAACATGTTAGCATTCCAGTGATGGCCAACTTGATGAGGCAGACATGTTTATTGCCAGAGTAAAATCCTCCTTTCATACAAACCAGGAAAAATCCTTCTAAGTAGTAATTGGTTTGATCACTCCTCTATTCGACACTTTTTTCCTGATGTTGTTCTTAGGTACATGAGTCAATTCCAAAGCACAGAGATCCCGTGCACCACAGAAGACAACAGGGGATGGTGCTGCTTCATCTTCACAGTTGTTCCCATTTGAGTCCATTGTTGCAACTGAGATATCAATACATCTCATTGAGGGCCTTCTACTTTTTCACTGACCCTTGATTCTACCAACTGTGATGTCCTTCTCCAGGGACCAGTTCCTGCTGACAACATATCCAAAGTAGGAAATCTGAAGTCTCATCATCTTCCCCCCTAAGGAGCTCTAGGCTATACTTCTTTCAAGACAGATTTGTTCATGTGTCTATCAGTCTATGACATATTCAATAAGGGCCCCTGGTGGCACTCTGGTGGCACTCTGTGACCCAGCTCCCTTGCTTGGATAATAAATTTCAAAGGGATAGACTTAAAGACTCCTTCCTAAGATTTAAAGCAAATGTGAAATACAGGATCTGGCCAAAAAATAACTAAGATGTGTAATTGATAGGGTGGCAATTTCAGGCGCACCATTCACTCCATGGGACAAAGATGATGCTGTCTTCTCTCTCTCTCTCTCTCTCTCACACACACACACACAAATTGTAGCAACCATATATGAGGTTGCTATGAGTGAGAGTCAACTCAAAGGAAGTGGGGTGGTATATTCAATATCATTTAAATGCATCACTTCTTCCCATGACAGTTTAGGAAAGATTAGAACTTTTGTCCTATAGGATTTGCAAGGCTGTAAAGCTTTACAGGATCAGAGATTTCCAAGTCTTTTCTTCCACCGAGTTGTTATCTTCTGAGCCCTTAATTAGTGTGTTGGCAGGATTGGCCTAAGCCATCTGGTTCTCTCAGTAGCATTTACGGACTCTGTCAGAGAATGGAACCTCAAGTCTGGAGAGAGAGGGAACACTAGTGGGGATGGCTTTTCTTTTTCCTTGAATCCAATCATTCCCCAAAACTCACGTGAGTGTTTTGTTGTATTGTACTTAGGCTCAAGATGGATCCATATAGCTTTCAGGGAATAGTTAGCTTCCTCTTTCTCCTGGGCACTTGATATATATTAGACTCTTTTTGCAGCTAGTGTGCCAGTCCCGCTCTTGAGGGCCTTCCATGTTGTTTTCTACTCTTCCATGTTATCAGGAAAGATCAGTTTGTGGGAAAACAACAATATGCTTGCCAATGAAAAAGAGTAAGGCCTTCCCAGAGACAGATTGGCAAAGTGATTCCAGCAATGGTCTTAAATATGGTCTTAAAGCATTGGTGAGACCTGGCAGTGTTTTCTTCTCTTGTGCATGGAGTCACTGTGAGTCAGAAGCAACTCAGTGACATCTAACCACTATGGTATCCTCACCAACACGAGGTCATTTTCCAGGGACTGCTCTCTGATGATAGCATGTCCTAAGTATAAGAAACAGTCTTGCCCTCCTGATTGTGGGGGAACATTTTGACTGAGCTTCCTCGAAAAAGTCCATCCAAGACAGATTTGTTTATTCTTCTGGCATTCCGTGAGACTTTCCATATTCTTCACCCATGCACCCCATAATTCAAATGCATCAATTCTTCTGTGGTCTTCCTTATGCAATTTGGGTTTTGAAGTACCTGTGGGGTGATTAGATCAGGCACAACTTAGTCCTCAAATTTACAAATTTGCTCTCTAATACTTTAAAGAATCTTTTGTAGCAGGTGTTCCCAGCATAACTTGTTTGATTTCTTGAAGAGCATTCAGTGATTGTGGATCCAAGTAAATGACAACTTTAATCATTTCTCCATTTACCTTGATCATGATGCTGTTTAGTGATCCAATTGTGATGACTTTTTCTGTTTTTACAGCGAGGTGCAATCCAGAAAGAAGACTCCGGTCTTTGATCTTCATAAAAAAGTGTCTCGGATTCTCCTACTTTCAGCAAGGAAGATTGACTCACCAGCATATTGAAAGTTATTAGAGAGCCTTCCTCCAATTCTGATGCCACAGGCATGTCCTCATACTTGAGCTTCTTGGATTCTTTGTTCAGCATTATCTGTTCAGGATGAACAAGTATGGTGAAAGGATACAAACCTGAAACACACTTTTTCTGACTTTGTAATGATCCACCCAGTCAAATGCCTTTGCCTAGTCACCACAATAATCCTTGAAGTTTTGTTTTCGGTAATGGTTCCGGTGCAGCATTGACTTTTCCTTCAATCCCATTGGGTTTTGATCATAAGTTGTCTCTTGAAATCATTGAAGACTTACTCATCTTTTTTGGTTCTATGACTCTGTGCATCCCTACATTATCTTGTGAAGATTCCGGCATCATTCAATATTTTACTCATAGAATGTTTCAGTATTGCAACTCAAGGCTTATATTTTTTCCCTTCAGTTCTGTCAGCTGTTGGTATACTGAGCATGGTCTCTCTCTTTAGCTTTAAAGCCCAGGTCTGTGCATGGTTTGTTATAATGCTTTCCTTTGCTTTAAAATGTTGTCCTCAAATTCCTTACTTCATCATTTCTACCAGTTTCTTTATCTTATTCTCTCTTCAAGAACAAGTTTCAAAGTCTCCTCTGACATCCATTTTGGTCTTCCTTTCTTTTCTGTTTTTTTTTAAATAGCTGTCTGCTTTCCATATATATATAATTATTGTTGCCACCATACAACTTCCCAAAAGTTTACCTACCATTAGGGTTCAGTGTGCCAAACCTGTTTCTTTATATAGCCTCTAAATCCAGATAGGATAGGATATGCTCAAGGTCACAGTTTCTCTTTTGTGGGCTTGTTTCAATTTTCTTCAGATTCGATCTGAACCTGTTCTGCAGTTCTTGCCATCAAGTTGATCCTGAGCCTTTGTAATTCCGTGCACAACAGAACAAACCACTGCCCACGTTTGGACCATTCTCACAACTGTTCCTATGTTTGAGCCCATTATTGCAGCCCCTGGGTCAGTCTATCTCATTTAGGGTTCTTCTCATTTGCTTACCTTTGACTTTACTGAGCCTAATGTTTTTCTCCAGGAACTGGTAATGCCTGACAACATATGCCTCATGACATTTTTGTCATATAAGCCAACTTCTCTGTTGACTTGTACAACATACAGGTTGAATAAGTATGGTGAGGGGCTGAATAAGTACAACCCTGATGCAAGCATTTCCTGATTTTAGATCATGCAGCATGCCCTTGTTCTGTCCACACAACTGCTTCTTGATTCATGCACAAGTTCCACATGAACACAGTTAAGTTTTCTGGAATTTCTATTTTTCTCAGGGGTATATATAGACTGTGATAATGTACACATTCAGATGCCTTGGCAGAGTCAATAAAATTCATGTACATAATTCCCCAGTAAACTCTGTGTTCAGCTAGGATCCATCCGACATCAGCAATAATATCCCTTGCTTCACATCCTCTTCTGAATCTTTGGCAGCTCCCTGTCACTGTACTTACGCAAATGCTGGTGGATGATCATCAGAATCATTTTACTTCCATGTGTTAGCAATGATATTGTTCTACAATTTGAGCCTTCTGTTGGTTCACCTTTCTTTAGACTGAGTGCAAATATGATTCTCTTCCAGTCAGGTGATGTTCCAAATTTTCCAGCACAAATTAATAATGATGGCACACAGGCTGCTTTCAGTGCTCCATCAGCTTGCTGAAACATTTCAATTGAAATTTCATCAATTCCTGGAACCCTGTTTTTGGTTAATGCTTTCAGTGCATAATAAACCATAGGACTTTTTGATTCAAAATAGCCAGTACTAGTCCGTTTCAGCTCAACAATGCCTTAGGTATCAATCTTTATGCATTTCATTTTACTTTTGAAATAGACTATTAATTACTCATGTGTTAATATGGACTTACAGATGAGAAATTGATGCTTTGTTCCAAAATCAGATCCTGCCTTTGGTTTAGCTGATCAAATTGAACTTCTCTTTAATCTGAGGTTTGTGGATTTCATCTGGTGAGGGTTACCTGCTTAGTCACTATTTGTGCTCTTTAAAAAGTATTTACAGTGAAAAAGTAATTCATTTTGCAAACTTTATCATGGCATCTCCAGCTTATTTTACCAATGCCCTACTTTACAAGTACTGCTACGTCCTCTTTTTTCCATCTTTGCATTCCAATTCCCAATGATCACCAATGCATAATGACTGCATGTTTGGTCAATTTCAGATGGAAATAATTGATAAAAAATGTCAACGTCTTTACCACTAACTTTAATGGTTGACACATAAATGTGAATAGTACTTGTATTAGTGCGTCTTTCCTATATTCATTTAGCTCTTCTCCTTTCACAGACTACATTATTCTTCAAGATAAGTCTTCAAATATTCTTTCCGACAATAAATTTAACACCTTTAAATGCTTCTAAATGCTTCATTCCTGGCAGAGTTAGCTATGTGCTTATGTGATTCCTCATGGCCAACATCAGTCCATTTTAGCTCACTAATGCCTCGAATGTAAGTCTGAGTTAAGCTGGGTTGACTACAGAAACAAATCCAGAGACACTGATGTGTCTTTATATGAAGCAACAGTTGTATATTGAGAAAATCCAAACGCAGTCCAGATCAAGCTTATAATATCAAGCTTATTAGCCCATCTGTCTCTTCAGACTCAAAGCAGTGATGCCCAATGCAAGAAGAGCACAGGCTAGTGGGTGAAAAGTCTTGTGGACCCAGTGGCAGTTGAAGCATTTCAGCACTGGCCTGGGTCACTGTGTAGATCCTTCAGCTCTCTGAGTGTGGCTCTTCAGCAGCAAGGTGAAGCAGATAGAGAGTGTGGCCCATCTCTCAGGAGAAATAAAAGTTCCCAGAATCCTCATGGGAAAGTAAGACCCACAAGGAGACATAATCAGGCCATGTCCTGGTTGACAGACTAGACTCCACCACCCCTTTACTCTTAGTATACTCAAGTGGACACGAGATTATGTAACTACCACAATCTCTCTGTGTTACATTTTACTTTTAACAACTTCTGATTTCTAAGTTCATATTTTATACATTCCATGTTCTGAATATAACACAGCCATAGCTAGTATGTAAACCAATAGGCATTTCTGCATGAACAACCCAATCTAATGTCAATCTCGGTCTTCACTGAACAGAATAACACCATGCACAAATAATAGCACTCATTTGGTTAAAAGCGATAGGGTTACACGAAAATAGATAAGAGTCTGTGTTAGTCTGGGTAGAGAAAAAAACCCTAAACACTCATATTTATATAATAAAGAGTTTTATATACAAGAGCAATTGTACATTAATAAAATATCCCATCCCAGTCCTCCAAAGTCATATATCTGATATTAGCCCATATATCTGATACCGGTCTATAAAGTCTTCTTCAGACTCACAAAACACATGCAATGGTGCCAAATTCAGGGTGATTACAAGCCAGATGGGTAGAATGCCTTTGGATCCAGTGTCATTGTAAACATCTCAATGCTGACAGGGGTCTCCAAGTGGCTCCTCTGGTTTCAGAGGTCTGGTTGCATCTATGTGACTTGGTTGTTTCAGGACAATAAGGTAACTCTATGTGGCTTCCCCTCAAGGATGTCTCTCAGGAAGTCAGCCTTGTTAGCTGAGCGTGTCCAAGGGAATGAGTGAGATAGGGTCTCCCATCTCCAAAAAGGAAGTACCACCTGTCCCAGAATTTTCAGAGGAAAAGGCCATGCCACACAGAGTTCTCATTGGTACTCTACAGAATGACAGACTGGAATCCATCCCTACACTCTTACTCCTCCGATCGACACCAAATGAGGTGAATGCCACATGGTTATAGTTGCACACATAACAGATGCAACGTAATTACATCGTATCTGTGAAGAAGGTTCAAATGATAAATGTTATAGATTCGCCACAATTTAAAAAAATAAAATATAAAAGAAGCAAAGGAATTCATCAGTCTAGAGATGGATTTTGTGAATGAGCTTGAGTCGCTAGCAATTACAAAAGCTTGAATCTCGGTGAGTTCCCATCACAAATAAATTAAGAATAAAAAAAAAGAATTAAATTTGATGATGGATAGGAAGTTCTCAATGAGTAAATGGGGGCTCAGTAGAGAGTTTATCACAAACCTGGGTATTCTCCAGAGAGTAGATGATTGGCTCTGAGAAGTCATCTTCCTTCTCCCCAGTCATGACCCCCATAATAATTCGAGAATTCATCCTGAGCTTCTTTGACTTGGTCCAGTAGTCCTGGAGGTCTTGGAAGTAGCGTTCATCTATAACAGACTCCATAAAGTAGTCCTGGAGGTCTTGGAAGTAGTGTTCATCTATGATAGACTCCATGCCAGAAAAAGAGACAAGTGCGACCCCAGTGGTGCCTGCAAGTTCCCCAAAAGAAAAGAAATGGGGTTTGAAAAGAAATTGTTGCAGCTATCCCAACACACACACACACACACACAATTTAATACCCCATGTGCCACATGGCTTTGTTCTAAAATAACATTGGATTTCCCCAAAAAATGGCCCTCTATGACTCATTAAAAAATAATTCCAAGCTGCTATTATACAGATACATATTGGCTACATTGATAACTAATTTGAATTACTTTCATATTTTATGTGAGGTATAGTTTCAGATTCATTCTTTTGTTGTATGGACACTGAGCTTCTGTGAAGCCAATTGTCATCCAGTCAGTCAGTCCAGGTCCATAGTGACCCCAAGTGACAAAGTTCAGGAATACCTGGTGGTACTTCTGGCCCGGTGCGTTGGAACTACTAGCCTTGCAAGTGAACAGTCCAGCATCTAGCTCACAGTACCACTCAATGGCACTGGGGAAAGGTAATACTAATGGATGCTTTTCTCCCTCAGAGAAGCTAGAGGATTGACCTTCTAAATTTGTGGTGAGGTTCTCAACCACTGAGCCATCAGGGGTCATTCTGTTATGGGTGAGCAACATGGTGAGGTGAATATGCTTATTGTCACTAAAGTGCACAAATGAATAATATTGAAAGAGCCACTGTTTTGTCTTCTATGTTGTTGCTGGTTGCCACTGAACTGACACAGACCTTCCAGAGGGCTTCCTTTTCACCTAAAATATGAGTAATAAGGACCTGCAAAGTAGGTGCAGGAAGGAAGAAGGAATAAACTGCCTACTTCAGAGGAATTAGACACTGAAAATCCTATTTTAAAAAAGCAAACAACTCACTGCCAGTGAGTTCATGCCAACTCATAATGACCCTGTAGGGCCGGTGGAAAATTTCATATATCAACTAAAGTAGATAAAGTAAAATATTAAAATAAATGTGCAAATATCTACAGTTAGAACAAAAAAGGGGTGAACACAGCATATCTTCAGCTGAAAGGGAAAATTCAAGCCACAAGCAGAAATTCAAGCCACAAGAAACAGTCTATGGACAAAATATTGAATTATGCAGACAGTATCAAAAGAATAGGGAAAGAATACACAGTCACTGTACCCAAAGGAGTTGGCCAATATTCAAACCTTTCATGAGTCCGCATATGAACAACAAGTAATGATACTGAAGGAAGAAGTGACTCTGAAAATATTAGCCAAGAAGAAGGCTCTATAAATTGAGGAAATGCCCATTGAAATGTTTCAGCAATCCGATTAAGCACTGAAAGCACTCACTCATCTCTGCCAGGAAAGTATGAAGAGAGCTACTTGGTCAACTGACTGGACATGATCCACATTTGTACCCATTTCAAATAAAGGTGACTTAACAGAAGACTCAAATTAAAACCAACCACTGCAATCATATCAGTGATGATTCTTAACAACCCCCTATGGGTTTCCAAGACTGTAACTGTTTATAGAAGTTGAAAATCCCAGATTTTCTCTTATCATTGATATCACAGGCAGATAAATGCTTGCTAAAGAAAATCCAACAATGGTTGCGGCAGTACATTGACAGGGAGCTTCCAGAAGCTAAGGCCAGACTCTTCTAAAAGAGTCCATGAAAGAGATGATAGATGGATCTTGGCTGAAAGTAGAGAATATCATAAAGATATTTACTTGTGATTCATTGATTGTACAAAGTCATTCAACTGTATAGATCAGAAAAATGTATCGATAGCCTTGAGGAAAAAATGGGAATTAGAGGATACTTCACTGTGCTCCTAAGGAACCTGTCCATGGATCAACAGGCAAATAAATGCCCAAACAGAACAAGGGGCAACTAAATGATTTAAAATCAGCAAAGGTTTACATCACAGCTGTATCCTTTCACTATACCTATTCAATCTACATTTTGAGCAAATAATCAGAGATCCTGGATTATACAATGAAGAATTTGGCATTAGAATTTGAGGAAGACTTGTTCACAATCTGCGATGTGCAAATGATAGCACCTTGTTTTCTGAAGAAGAGAACTTAAAGCATTTGCTAATGAAGATCTAGGGTTGCGGCTTTCACTATGGATTACAGATCATTGTGAAGAAAACCCAACCCCTCACAGCTGGACCAGTAGGGAACAAGACGATAAACAGAGAAAAAAATGAAGTTGCCAAGGATTTTCATCTTGCTTGGATCCATAATCAATGCTCATCGAAAACAGCAGTCAAGAGATCAAAAAGTGCATTGCCGTGGGTACATCTGTTGCACAAAACTTCTTTAAACTGTTGAAAGGCCTGGGTATTACTCTGAGAACTGAAGTTGGATATTGAATAAGAAAGACAGAAGAAAATCAATGCACTGAACTATGATGTTGGTGAAGAATAGTAAAATTACTATGGACTGCCAAAAGAACAACCAGATCTGCCTTCCAAGAAATACAGACAAAATACTCCTTAGAGGCAATCGGGTGAGACTTTGTCTCATGTTCTTGGACTCTCGTCAGGAGAGCTCGATCTCTGAAGACAGATATTATCCTTGATACAGTACAGGAGCAGCAAAAAAAGAAGGTCCAAGCGAAGATGGATTGACACGGATGCTGCAACATTGGCCTCAAAGATAAGAACGATTGTGAAGACAGCGCAGGACTGTTGTGGTATTTCCTTCTGTTATCATAAGGTCTCTTTGAGCAGAAATGTAACAAGAGCAAGTTAATGCACTTTCTGGGATTCTATAGAGCACATCGCTACCTGTAGAATCTGCTTCCTGGATTGAGGAACAGCTGATCTTCATCGCATCGCCTTTAGCCTTGAAGTTAACGGAGACTTTCTCTTCATTGCCTTCTTCTTTGATAACTTTACTATCAACATCTGAAAGAGGAAAAGAAGAATTTGCAAATGATGACACAGACTGTCAGCCCCAAATCTCATTTCTTCCCACTGTGGTGGTACACTCACAGTTGCAAACGAGACAGAGTACAAAAGGTGGGCCTTGGACCCTCAGAGAATAACAAGTGAGGGAGGAAGCTGTCTCAAGGACAGATGGAATTGAAATCAATAGCAGAGAAATGCAACAGAATCATGATCGTCCAGAGACTCCAAATGTAGATTAGATTGAGGGAGTTTTCCAAATCCAAAGATCACAGCTGATGTCGATGGTTATACAGCACTGGACCTGGACTGCCAACTAAGACGGTTTTAAGTCTGAGTCCACAGAGGGGAGCCGCGGCAGAAAGGTCTGACAATCTCCTTCTGCAAATGGGTCACTGAAAATGCTATGCGGCAGTTCTGCTCTGAAAGAAATGGGGTCCGTCAGCTGAAAGGTTGTTCATTTGAGTCCGCATATAGGCGCCTTGGAGAAGAGTCTGGCCATCCGCTTCTAAAGATCAGCCATGAGAATGCTGTAGAATGCAGTTCTTCTCTAACACACACGGGAGTGCTATGAATGGTGGTCACCTCAGCAGCGGCATTATAAAAGATGTTTTGGGTATTCCCTCACAGAAGGCCAGGGAGGGGACAAAGCAAGCAGGGTGCGGTGTAGCAATGATGAGACATATAATGTTCCTCTAGTTCTTGAATACTACCTCCCCTCCCCCTGCCCCCCTACTACTATGATCCCAGTTCTACCTTATAAATCTGACTGGACTGGAGGATGTACACTGGAAATCCAACCCAGGAAATCCAACCCAGAACGCCTTAGGACCGGCCGTGAGGGGGGCGAGAATGGGGGGGCTGAGGAAAGGTAGAGTAGAAAGGGAGAACAGATTGCAAGCATCTACATATGGCCTCCTCCCTGGAGGACGAAGAGCGGAGAAGTGGGTGACATCAGATAGTATAAGGTATGAAAATATAATAGCAATTTATAAATACCAGGGGTTCATGGGGGAGGAGGGAGCATGCAGGAGGGGGGAAACGAGCAGATACCAGGGGGCTGAAGTGAAAGGCAAGTGTTTTGAGAATGATGAGGGGAAACAAATGTTAAAAAGTGCTCGTGCTTTGGGGGAAAAAATTGCTCAACACAATGAACGCATGTGTAGATTGTGATAAGAATTGTACGAGCCTCTAATAAAACGATCCTTTTTTTAAAAGTTTGCATTCATCCTGTTGTCCAGCTGGAACTCCACTTTGTGTTGCCCTCACTCTGGGATCCATGAGACTCAAGCAGATGCAATAGCTGTGCTATGGGACGTTGGTGGGTACTGAGGCATACAAAGAGAAGGTTCTAGAAGCTCTCTCACTGTGATCATCTTCTTTGAAATTCTTTAACCCTAACTAGTCACAAAAAAACCCCACCTGAGCCCAAAGGAGCCAGTAAGTGTAATGTTACCATGCCACTGAAAGAAAACACTGGAGTATTTGGATACCAAAAAAAGACAGCCATCTGGTTGAATGACCCTCCTCTCAGCACTGAGTGAAAGCATTTTTGCCTAACACTCAGGGATGCTGTCAATATGATTTGACTTGCCTTTGCTATGAGTCTGAGCTTCAACAATTGGGAAAATACGAGAGTGAGAAAGCAACGGGGCATTCACATTGGCCAAGATCACCCCTCAAAGTCAGTGCCCAAGTGTGAGCTGACCCCCAAGGTGGGACATACCTACAGACTCAGTCTGAACCGTCTGACTATCATTCTCCGAGGGCTTCAGGAAAGCTGCCAGTATGGTGTTTTCCATGCTCTCCAGCACAAGGGTAGCCAGCGTGGATATCTCTTCCTGGGTGAAATTGGACCATGTGGATGTTTCGTCAAGCACCCTGGCAAAACTTTCCACCAAACTCTGCAAAGAAAGGTTCAATTTTTGAGTGAGGACCTCCTAAACTGCTAAGGCATGCAACAACGCAACTGAAGATTAAGTGGTGAAATTAACTCCGAGGCAACTCTGATGAAAAGTCTGGCTTTGGAGGAATCAGCCCTTGCAAACTGTATGTCAGAGACTTCTCCAACACACGGGGTGGTGATGCCGCGGTGTTGACTTGTTAGCAATCGGTTTCCTGTGTGTGAGTCTGGGGGTGTCTCCTCCTCATCAAGATGACTGCTCTTCTTTCTCCCTCAGGTCTCTCAGGAGACTCGGTGGGGTGGTGACTAAGAGCTCAGCTGCTTATCAAAAGGTTCTAAGGTTGGCACTTCAAACCACCCAACGGATTCTCAGAGGAAAGATACACAATCTACTCCCATCAAGAGAATCGTTGTTGTGCTGGTAGGTGTTATCAAGTAGGCTCTGACTCGTGGCAACGCAATGTAAAGCAGAATGAACGCTGCCTAGCCCTGCTCCCTCTTCACAATGTTTCCTGTGTCCGAACTCACCATGGCAGCCATTGTGACAATCCATCTTGCTGTGTGTTTTCCTCCTTTTCGCCGACTGTGGCAGTCATGTGCTTATGTTAATTTTATGATCGAAATGTAGGAGTGGAGTCTGGCCTGTTCATCTGGAGAAAGCCATTGAGTAGCTGATGAGGCCTCTGTGTGGGCATGGCTTTCACCTGAGATGCCTGGGAAATTTCGCGGTATTTCCCTCGTGAAGATGAGAAGCTATCTTCCCCAGTTGCTGGAAGTTAGTTTCAGAGGTCATTAATCACAGGCAAGCTGGCAGCATCGGAGAAGCTGGAGGAGCCGGCGGAGAGATCACTCGCCTTTGCCCTGATGAAGACAGACCTCTGAAGCTGGAGTGGCATGCTGTTGATGGACCTGAGCCCTGGAAGCGAGGAGCCATGGGGCGACCCCTGCCAGCGCCAGAATTCTGCACCCACTGACCTGTGACTTCCTGAGTCGGAAGCAGATTTTATAGACTGACTTCAGGCACATGGGTTAATATTGGACTTATGACTTTGCACTGGACTGGATTGGGATGCCTTCTTAGTGTCACATTATTTTGTATATTAACCCTTTCCTTATACCTACATGCGTGGCTTTGAAATTTGTTCCTCTAGTCTACTCGGACTAACACACCTACCCACTACTTTATCAAGCCTAATGTCTTCTTCTTGGCAGCATGTCCAATGTACTGAGACAGATCCCCGCCATCCTAGCTTCACAGATCGTTCTGTCTGTACATCTTCTAAGATTAATTTATTTTTCAGTCAGACCATGGTATTTTCAATATGCCTCATCCAAATCATAATTCAAATGCATTAGTTATTCATCTGTTTTTCTGATACATTGAGTTCAGTTTTCACACGCACATGAGCTGATTAAAAATGCCACGGCTTGGTGCAGGTGCACCTTAGTCCTCAAAGTTATATTTTTGCTTTTCAATACTCTAAAGAGGTATTTTGTGGCATAGTTTCCCCCATGCAACATGTTCTTTGATTTCTTAACTTCTATTGTCATCCATGTGGATGCAAGTAAAATTAAATCCTTGACAGCTTCCAGCTCCGCACCATTTATTTGATATTGGTCGAGTTATAGGATTTTTGGTTTCTTTATGTTGAATTGCATCTTTCAATCTTCATAATTAAGTGCAACATGCTATTTTCACTTCCAACAAGGAACGGGGTGTTATCAACATATGTTAAGTTGTCAATGAGTCTTTTATCAATTCTGATGCTATGAGCGTCTTCATATAGTTAAGCTTCTCAGATTATTTGCTCAGAGAAAGATTCAAAAGGCTGAAAGGATTCAACTGTGAAACATAGCCTTCCTGATTTAAAATCATGTGGGAGCTCCTTGTTCTGTTTAATTGACTGCTTCTTGGTCTAGGTACAGTTTCTGCATGAGCAAAATTATGTCTTCTGGAATTTCTATTCCTCTTGATGTTACTCTTAATTATTTTATTATCTACACAACTGAATGATTTTGCAGAGTCAATGAAATGCAAATGAATATTTTTCTGTCATTTCCTCCTATCACTCAAGAGCCATCTGATATTAGGAAAGATATCCCTGATTCCAAGTTTTCTTCTGAATTCCACTTGGAATTTCTGGAAAGCCCCTATAGATGTACTGCTGCATCCATTTTAAAATTATATTCAGAAAAGTTTTAGTCATATGACATAATAATAATATCTATAATTTCCACATTATATTGATTCACATTTCTTTGCAGAGAGTAAATACATATCTCTTTTGATCATTTGAAAAAATAGTTGTGTTTCAAGTTTCTTGGCATAGAAGAGTGAATGTTTCCATTTGTTGAAACATCGCAATCAAATTCCGTCAACTCCTGGAATTTTGTTATTCATCAATGTCTTCAATGTAGCTTAGACTTCTTCTTCAATGTCATCTTTATCATGTGCTGCACACTAAAATGGTTGAGCAATAGCCAATTCTTTTCAGTACAGTGACTCTGCAAATTACACTTTCTTTTGATTTCTTCTCTTTCAATATTTTGTCCACAGAATCCTTCAATATATTTTTAATAAAAACAAGACTTGTTTTTTCCTTCTTCAGTTCTTTTAGCTTGAGATATGCCAAGCATGTTATTCCCTTTTGGTTTTCTAACCCTAATTCTTTGCACATTTCATGATAATACTGAGTTTCATCTTCCTGAGCTGTCCTTTAAATTTATCTGTTTGGTTCTTTGACTTCATCATTTCTCCCCATCACTATAAATACTCTGTGTTCAAGAAAAAGCTCCAGAGTCTCCTCTGATGTACATGATGTCTTTCCTCTCCTTCTCCTTCTGTGCCTGAGAGTCCTAGTCAATCACTTATATCCAAATTCAAAGTGAAGGTGAAAGAAATTAAAGCAAGTATATGAAGGTTAGATTATGACCTTGAGTAGATCTCATTTGATTTGAGAGCCATAGTAAGTATACACATTGAGCTCTAGTGACTGAGTACCTCAAGAGTCATACGATAACATGAAGTGCATTATAAATGATAAAAGCAAAAGGTTATAAAAAAGGCAGAAAATAAAGAAAAGGCCATAAAAAGTCCAGACTAGAAACCCTATGAGGCATTGCCTCCTGTCATGTGGGCTCACTACACATTAAAATTGGAGTCCATAACACCTAACAACAACTTCTTGTCTCTTGATGCATCATGGGGAGAGTGGCCTGGAAATCTAGGTCGGTAAAGAATTAAGAGGGTCATCCATTCAATCTCCTTTCCCGATCCAAGAGGCCCTATTGGGAATGCAACTTTCTGTAGCCTTTATGGGACAATAACACTGTGATTTGTGCATACTCTTTGACTTAACAATTTCCATTCCAAGAATTAATCCTTCGGAAGTCCTGGCCCAATCATGTTTGTTCCAGTATGGTTCTGAATAGCAAAATGTGAGAGCTCCTCTTGTCCAGCAGATGGATGAAGTCAATTGAGGAAACCAAACCCTACTGCAGTCTTCAGGTGCCAAAAAAAGAATGATGCTATACATCTAGATGTCCTGCCTAAGAAGTTTGAGTGCTATGATTCAGTAAAACAAATTATGGAGTAACTCAAAAGACAGTTGACCAACAAGACTTCATGATTACCTCCAGAGAGACGGCCGTGGTCTTGCTTTCACAAGCATCGTCCAGAATGCTGATGATGGCATTCACTATGACACAGAAAGGCACCTGTGTTCCCAGGAAAAGACCATTGGTTAGTTTCAACTGCGGGGCCATCCATCTCCTGGTGAGGAAGATGCTAAACTCAGCCTGAGGGGAAACTGCAATTGAGGCCCTGAACTCTGAAATGCTATCCTGTGATCCTGCTTTTCCAATACCTTTATACCTCTCTAGAATTCTCAGGGACATAAAAATTCACCATTTGACCAAAATAGAAATAACATCACCCAGCTCTTCTATAAAGTATAAATAAACAAATAAACAGCAAAACCATTTAATGGGAATATATGGTTTAAACACACACACGGTGTTCTAAGGATTTCAAATCTGATCTCCAAGTTTGAATGATGATGTTCTAACAAAATGGTTCTCAACTTTCCTAATGCCACTTTAATACAGTTCCTCATGCTATGATGACTCTCCCATCCATAAAATTATTTTCATTTCTACTTCTTATCTGTAATTCTGCTGCTGTTATGAATCAGGTGGACCTGGTGAGAGGGTTATTTGAACTCCAAAGGGTAACAACTCACCGGTTGACAACTGCTGCTCTAACACCATCAAAACAAGACCACAGCTTTATGATCCAAGATGGCCCCTTCTCTCACAGTGACCTTCCAGTTAATGGGAAGCAGGAAGTGGACTTTTATCACATTTCCAGGATTTAGGGACTAGGAACAATGGAGGGTGACTACTTGATGGTTATAGGGTTTCTATTTGGATGAACAAGATTGGAAAATTCTGCTTAACGGCTTAAAGAAATGAAGAGCAAAAAGTTGTTGTCATCAAGTTGATTGTGACTGATAGTCACCCCCTATGTCTTGGCTGTTACCTTTCTGGAAGCAGTTTTTTAGGTCTTTTTTCTGCAGGTGGGTTTGAATAGCCAGATTTTAGTTTAGCAATAAAGCATAAACCATGTGTGTTCACCTGTTGACTAGGTTTCTTAAATGGGACAATGCAATGATCTAGTAAATGCACTCCTAGGCATCCACCCTACGGAAATAAAGACTCATGTTGACACAGAGAATCTGGCCAGGGATACTTATAATGGTTCTATTCATACTCACCCAAAGTTGCTGAAAACACAAGGGCTCCTTCTGGGTGAACGAGTGAACAGACTGGTATCTCCATGAAATGAGGATCATGGTGGTTCCGTGGAAGGATTCCTACCTTCCATGCAGGAGACCTTGATGTGAGTCTTAGCCTATGCTCCTTGTGTGCAGCTACCCCCTGTCTCTCAGTGTTATGATATCCAGTAGAGTTAAGTGGAGTTTCTAGACTACAATAGATTAGAAAGAAAGACTTGGTGTTCAGCTTCTGAGAATCAGACAAGGAAAGCCCTATGACTCACAGCAGAGTGATCACGGAAATGTGGAATCAGGCAGCATTTTGCTCCATTGTGCGCAAGGTCACAGGGAGTGCGGGCCAGCTGGACAATAGCTAACAGCATCAGCAGCCTGTCCATAGAAGGGGATATTCTCAAGGGCATAGAGACAGTTCTGAGTCAAAACAACCCTATAAGATGAGGGAGAACAGTCCCTGTAGGTTTCCAAGACGTCACCATTTTACAGGAGTAGAAAGCCTTGTCTTTCTCTCTCAGAGGAGTTGGTGGTTTCTAACTGCTAACCACAAGCAGCTCAACATGTAACCCATTACACCACCATGGATGAGCCTCGAAAACATTATGCTAAGCAGTGATAAACTTCACTGACACTACTTCCTGAAGCTGGCTATGAATCTTTATTACTGAAATGATTTCCATGGAGAACCAGGAAGTCCAAACCCCTTTCTGTCCAACATGGCTGTATATCATCCACCCTGTATCATTCCCGTGTTCATTAGTGATTAGAATTCCATATATCCCCTCTTCTTTAGTAAAATAATCCCCACGTTGTATACAGGCAAATGTCTTATCTTCACCGCTTCCCTTTCAGTGAGGTCCAGCTGCAACTAATTATTGGCCAATGTTATATGAAAAGAATTGGTCCTGAACCATCCTCTTCGAGGTCAGATGGGATTTCTCATTGTCCCAAATGGACCACATATGCCATGGCAGGTGCCAACAGTCATATGGGATCACAAAATGAGAGACCTATGTTGATGATGACAGACCGCTACAGAGCTATCCTATCAACTTTGGGCAGATTATGTTAAGGCTCTTCCAGGGGACAGAAAGAAACTGTCAAGAGTTTTTACGCCATGGTTATTTTGACCTTTATGAAATATGTGAAAACAACATCCTAACTAAGTCGATTCTAGGACCACTTCAAGGACCAGGGATATTTTTAAATACTTACATTTCTAGGGTCCATTGTTGCTCCACCTTGGCATTTCTGGACCTGTTCATTGTCAGGTAAAATATCTTCTTTACACTTGAAGGTAACCCCTTTGGAACACAAAAAGACCAACCAAAGTTGACCACAGTAAAGTACAACTAAAAGACAAGACTGGACTTGACTTAAAAGAAGCCGTCATCTAAGTTGCGCATCAGTTAGGCCCACACAGAAGAAGCACACCAGCTTGTGTGACCCTGTGATTGTAAATAATAAACTCCAAATCTAGACGAGAGATCAGTGTTAGAGGTGAAATTCCAAACACCCAATTTTCAGAGAGCAGTAAAAGCCCAAAATTCATTTGTAGGATCCCCAAATTAAGCCTAATGTGAATCCTGTCAGACTATGGACCAGGGATGGGAAGGGCCTTGTTGTCAAACAGAATGCACTGCAGGGTGTATTTAGATTAGAATGTGACACCCTGTCTTTGATCTTCCATTTGATCCAACGTATACCTGTTCCATTTTAATATTCTCTGTTTTCTTTTATTTTGAGGTTCTTCTCTTTTATTCTGTCATTGTTGAGCTGTTTGTTTCTTTTTGTTTGGATTTTATACTTTTCTACATGTGAAATCCAGGATAGGTAAATCTGTAAAGACAGTAGTTGGATGTATTTGCAAGTCCACCAACAGTGTATATACAAATTCCATTCTCTCCACAACCTCTATAGCATCTGTTGTTGGTGATGTTGTTTTAACTGGGCTAGCACTAGGGGATGTAAGGTGGTATCTCACTGTGGTTTTAATTTTCATCTCCCTGATAGGTAGTGATAGGGAACATTTTTTCCACGTTTTTGCTAGCCTTTCATATGTCATCCTTGGTGAACTGTCTGGTCATGCCTTTTTTCCACTGGGTTTTTTATTATTTTCTGATTGAGCTGTTGTAGACTTCTCTATGTTTCATTAATTAGATCCTTGTCCAATGTGGTATTGGTTTAAAAAAAAAAAGCTTCCTAAATGGAGGGCTTTTGTTTTACCCTTCTGATGAAGTCTTTGGGTGTACATGAGCAATTTAATTCCAACATGTCCCACTCATCTATTTTACATGTCCCACTCATCTATCTTGTCCTCTGCAGTGTGTGCCTCTTTCATCCTGCTTGGTAGTCTATATATGTCCTGTAATATGGATCTTAAGTTGGTTAAACAGTTTTCTCATTGATGATCCTGATAGTTCTAGAGTTTACACTTTGGTCTTTAATCAATTTTGAGTTCATTTTTGAGCCTTGGGGAGAAAAGTGGGTCTTATTTATTCCTTCTGCATATGAAAATTCAGTTTGCCCAACATCATTATCGAAGAGGCTATCTTTGTCATTGGATATTTCTAAATCCTTGGTTAAATATTGGTTGCCTACAGGCTGATACACTTGTAACTGGGTTTTGTATTCTTCTGATCCTTTGGTCTATATATTTCTTTTGTACCAGTAGTGGGCTTTTTTGACTACTGTGACAAGGTAGTAGGTTTATAAGTCAGGTAATGTGATGCTCCCTACTTGGTTGTTTGTTTGTTTGTTTGCATCACTGCCCTCTGGTGGTCATGGGATCTACCCAGTCTTGCTCCTGGAGAGCCTCTGCTGGATTTGCACCACCAAACCCATGGGCCACAGTCCCGCACTCAACTACTACTCCACCAGGGCTCAGCCCTTAGTTCTTTTTTTAAAAGAACTAAAGAAATTCTTTACTTAACCTGAGCCATTTGCTTTCCCTTATAAAACTGGTAGTTAGTTTTTCTATTTCTTCATACAGTCCTTATACATTCTTGTACATTTCTAAGTACATTTTAGGGTTTGGATTGAGATTGCACTTCATCTGTAGATTGTTTTGGGTAGCATTGACATTTTCACAAAATTAAGTCTGCCTGTCCATTAGTATGAAGTATTCTTCTATTTATGTAGGGTGTTTTTTTGTTTTGGGAGTTTGGTTTCTAATAGGTATGTTCTGTAGTTTTCTCAGTATAGGTGTCTTATTTCTTTTGTTAGTTTTATCCCCTGGTATTTCATTTTGTGTGGTGATTGCACATGGTATTGTGTTCTTCTCTTTTCTGTACCTCTCCTCCTTGCTGTATAAGATTCTGATTGATTTGGGGTTGTTAATTTTGTGTCCCACTATTTTGCAGAATCGCTTGACTTTTTTCCTGTAGTTTTTTGTGGAGATGTTTGTGCTTTCTATAAATGGGATCGTGTCATCTGTAAATAGCAAGCATTTCACTTCTCCTTTGCCTTTTTGTATTCCCTTCATTTTTTTTGTTGCTATATGATGACTGTAGCTAAGACTTTCAGTATAATGTTTAATAAGAGTGGTGATAGGGGACATCCTTGTCTGATCCTCATTTTCAGGGAAAAATAGTTCTAGTTTTTCACCATTGAGTGTGATGTTGGCTGTTTGTTTTTTGTGTGTATGGATTTTATTATGTTGAAGAATTTCCACTTATTCCTATGTCGGTGAGTGTTTCATTTTTAACATTGATGTAGATATTGTCAAATTCCTTTTCTACATCTACTGACATACTCATGTGTTTTGTGCCTTTGTCTTGTTTATATGGTGGATTACATTGATTGCTCTTGGAATGTTGAACCATCCTTGAAGCCCTGGAGTATATTCCATTTGGTTACAGTGAATTATTTTTTTTTTGTTATCACGTTGGATCTTATTTGCCAGAATTTTTTTGAGGATGTTTGCATCTATGTTCATGAGGAATATTGGTCTATAATTTTCTAACTTTGTAGAGTCTTCCTCTATTTTGAAAATCAGTGTTTTGTTGTCTTCATAGAGTGAGTTGTGGAGGTTGTTGTCTTTTTCAACATTTTGGAATAGTTTGTGTAGTATTGGTGACAGGTCCTTTCTGAATACTTGGATGAATTCCTCTGTGAAGTCATCTGGTTCCGAACTTTCCTTGGTTGGAAGCTTCTTAATGACCCACTCTATTTCTTTGTTTGTTATGGGTCTGCTGAGTTTCTCAACATTCATCTGCACTACTTTCGGTGCAGATGTATTTCGAAGTATCTATCCATTTGTCCTAGATTGTCAAATATGATTGAATACAGTTTCTCATAGTAGTGCATTATTATTTTTTATTTCATCTAGATCTCTTATAATGTTACCCTTTTCATTTCTTTTTCATTTCAATTGTCTTTTTACTTTGCTTAGCTTATGAGGTTGTGAGTGGTCTGTCTATTTTGTTAATCCTTTCAAATGTCTTTCCTTGTTGATGTTTTTTACATTTTGCTTTGTTTTCTACATTGTTTATTTCTGTTCTAATTCTTATGATGTCTTCCTCTTTTCCTCCTCCTTCTTCTTCTGGAGGTTATATGTGATTGTCCTTGCTCCTTCCAGTTCTGGAAGATGCTATGTTAGGATGTGACTTTGAATTCCCCCCCTCGTTTCATGTGTGAGCTGACTACTAAACATCATTGGTCTCTAATTGCTGCTTTTTCTGTGTTCAAAGGATTTTGGTAGGCTATGTTATCATTCCCATTTGTCTCAAGGAATTTTTTAATTTCCTCCCTTAGTTGCTGTATTACCGAATCATTCTGAAGTGTTATGCTGTCCAAGCTCCAAATATGTGCCTCTATAGCCTTGTGATCTAAGAAGATGGGTTTTCAGGGTCAGCCCCAATCAGAACCAGACTGATCCCCACCCTGGCAGTGTGTGCCGCAGAGAACAAGACTAGACCTTCTGGAGGAGGAAAAGGAACCAACCTACCATGCCCATACAAAAGCAAACCAAGAAGGAAAAAGAGAAAGGGGCAGTTGGTCTAGACTCCACATAGACACACCCAGGCCAGAGATGAGGATCCTACATGGAGCTTCTGATGCACAGAGAGGACTGTGGGACGACCAACAATTCAAGCCAGACCAGCAATGATCATAAAGCTGCACCACAGAGCCCCTGAGGAGTCCCCAAAATGGACTTCAGGCTAGGAGGGACAGCCCCCGAATCTCCCTCGGGATCAGGGAGGAAGGGTCTCATCGGGGTCCAAAAAAAAGACCTGGACCTAGGTAGGCTTTTTTTTTTCTTGAATGTTTTTCTCTTTCCTTTTCTTTCTTCAACTATGTCTTCTTATTGTTTGGACTAGGACATAGGTGACTTGCCTAATTATATGGGTTGGACACTGGAGGGAGACTCTGGGAGAAGGCAATGGGGCCAGTGGCCCTGGAAAGTATGGGGGGAAGAAGGAGGTGAGGAGAAAGGTGTAAGGAGCAGCATCTAGGAGAGGGTAGAGAGCCTGTATTAGAGCAACACTGAGCTAGTGGAGAGGAAGCACTTAGAGGTGAAAGAAGCGGAAATGTGATGGCAGGGCAGGAGGAGGGAGAAAGAAACAGAGGCAAGCCCTGCAAATCAAGGATAGATATGGAGATTAACAGAGGTGTGCATCTATGTAAAGACACTAATCCACAACAGTCATGATATTGGCCTATGTACATATATTGATAAGGCCATCCACTGAGGCTGCAGACAGGCCTTGGTCCTCAGCTCATATCTTTTCTCAATACCCGAACACTTTGTTCTAACAAACTGGCATTCTGTCATGCTCACCTCCCACTCTCTACACGATCGCTGAAGATAAAATGGGTGCATAAGCAGATGTGGTGAAAATAGAGGATGGTGCCCTGCTATTAAAATATATGGTGTCTGGGGTCCTCAAGGCTTGACGTTAAACAAGCCGACATGTAAAAAGGAAGCAACCAGCCCACAGGGACAAAGCACACCAACCAGTGCGATCGTGAGGCATCGAGACTGGGAAACTGACATCAGAGGAGCCACAATAAACAGTAAACAAAGAAAAATGAATCAGCAGAATGGATGGGGGATTGGAGCGGAGACCCAAAGCCCATGTATGGACTATGGAACGTCCCCCCACAGAGGGGTCACAGGGAAGGGATAAGTCAATCAGGATGCAGGAGAGCACTAATGGCTCATGCAATATGTCTCTGTTACCTGGGAGACCTCCTCACCCATCGTTATCATGACCCCAGTGCTGCATCCCACACTGGACCAGACAGGAACAGATATAGGCAAGAGATAAAACTCACCGCACATGGAACCCAGAAGCAGGAATGGGAATAGAGATAACAAAAGGGTAGGGGGAAAGGGAGAGGGGTGGGCAGGGAGGAGGCAATTAATCACAGTACATGGCACAAAACCACACACACCCATCCAGCGGGAAGAGCAACAGAAACCGGGGAAGAAGGGAGACAACCATCAGTGTGATACTTGAAAATAATTAACAAGCTATAATCTATCAAGGTGTCCTGAGGGTGGGGGTGAGGATGGAGGGTAAAAAAAGAGGAGTTGATCCAGAGGGTTCAAAGGAAAGGAAATGCGTAGAAAAACACGATGGAATATATCTACCAATATGTTGGCTACAACTTAGGTATGAATTGTAACAAGAGCTGTAAGAGCGCCCAATAAAATGATTTTTTAAAAAAGAAGAAAATAGGTTTTAGGATCTCATTTGAAAAATTGCTGAAGCATACTTTGTGGTATGGTATGTTGTCTATTCTTGAAAACGGTCCATGTGTGTTATAGAAGAATGCATACTGAATTGTTGGATAGTTCTGAATATGTCTATGAGGTTGATTTTGCTGATTGTGTTCTTGAGCTCTTTTGTGTTTTTATTGAGTTTTTTTCCTTGATGGTATGTCTTTCCTTGAGAATAGAGTACTGAATCCTGCTACTGTTTAAATCCTTTTTCATTTCTATGAGGATTTGATTGCTATATTTCAAAGTTCTTTCATTGAGCATATATAAACTTATTATCATTATACTTTCTTGGTGTGTTGACCCAGGTAGATTAGAGAAACAAATTTATAAAGAAGCATATTATAGAAGGGAAAGGTTTATATACAAGAGGAATGGAACATTGGGAAAGTGTCCCAACCCAGTTCAGTCCAAGGTCATAAGTCCGATATTATCCCATATGTCCAATACCAATATATAAAGTCTCCTTCCAACTCACAAAGCACGTGTGATAACAACAGGAAAATCACAGGCCAGTGGGTGCAGAGTCTTGTGTATCCACTGGCAGTAGAAGCATCCTAGTGCTGGCAGGCGTCTCCCCATGGCTCCTCATTTCCAGGGCTCAGGGTCCATCAGCAATATCCATTGGCTATAGAAGCATCTCAGCACTGGCAGAAGTCTCCACATGGCTTCTCTGGTCCCAGAAGTTTGGTTCCATCAGGATAGGCCCATGTGGCTTCTCCTCCAGCTCCTCCAGTCTCCAGGAATCAGGATCTATCAGCATGCTATCATCTCATCTTGTCAGTAGTTTGTCTCCAAGGAACGGGATCAAGTCTCTCTTCTCCAATTGGGAAATACCGTGAGACTTCCCATAATTCTCAGGAGAAAGCCATGCCCACCCAGAGGCCTCACTGGCTATCTCCAGATTGACAGGCTAGACTCCACCCCTACACTTCCAATCATGAACTTGACATCAAGTTCATGACCATCACACTTGGCTATTGTTTCTTTGATCATTATGTGGTTTCTGCTCTTGTCTCTTATTACATTGTTTGTCTTAAAAATGTCTATTTTTTCTGTGATTAATACTCCTACACCTGCTTCTTTTTTAGTTGCTGTTTGCTTGGTATGCTTTTGTCCAGTCTCTGATATGTAGTCTGTTTATGTCTGGGTTTCTTAGATGTGCTTCTTGTAGGCTCCATATTGATGGATTCTGTTTTCTTATCCATTCTGTTACTAGCTTTTTACTGGTACACTTAGGCTATTAGTATTCACTGAGATTATTGATATGAATATATTTGTTACTGTCATTTTGCTTTCTATTGTACACATTTGTGTGAGTGTGTGCGTAGTGTGATTAGTTTCTGTATTCTTCCTCCATTACTTCATTGCTTAGTGACTTATTTTCCCATTAGAGGTCTAGAGTCAAGGACTGAGTTCGGATCTCTTTAAGCACAGCACTTCCTTCCCATTCTTCACCTTTAGGTTGCCTTCATATTGAGAATTATTCATCTTCTTAAGCAAGTGCTTCAAGTCTTCCTCACATTGGGGAAGCACAGTTGTGTCATCTGAATGTCACAGGTTGCTAATGGACCTTCATCCCATCCTCATGCCACATTCTTTTTCATACAAGTCAGCTTCTCTGATTACTTGCTCAGCATACAGATTCCATAAGTATAATAAGAGGGTACCACTCTGACACGCAACTTCCCTGGTTTTAAACCATGCAGCATGCCATTTTCCTGTTTGCACAAATGCCTTAAAGTCCATGCACAGGTTCCAAAGAAGTACACGTTATTCTGGGATTCCCATCCTTCGCACGTCTATCTGTAGTTTATTATGATTCACGCAGCAAAATGCTTTAGCATACTCAATAAAACACAAGTGTATGCTTTCTGGTATTCTCTGTTTTCAGCTAAGCTCCAGCTGCCATCAACGATGATATCCATCATTCCTACATAAATAGAGGCTCACAGAGTAAGCTATGGAGTGAGTGAATTGACAAATAGTCAAATAAGTGAACTAAATGAAAGTGAATCTCTGAATGTGTTGAAGGTTAGGGTAATCGGCCAGAAGTTAGGGAGAGTGAGCATTTTACAACCAAAGCAAGACACCAGCTTCATTGCAAAGACACACGGGGTGTGATTGCTTTTGCAGTTCATGTTTCCATCTTTCCAGGGGTTTTCTGGGTTGGGATGAATCCTACCATGCACGTATAGCTGTAGGACCCCAGAACATTGGTGTAGACAGAATTGAGGCCACACAGTAATTTATCCCGGAAGTACTCATCAATGTCACAAGAAATTTTAAAACATCAAGACACTCAAGGAAAAAAAAGTGATCTTTCTTCCCAGGGTTTATCAACAAACGTCTGTTCTCCAGTACATTCTACACTTTGGTCCATGAAACTCAACTGTCCATTGTTCAATGCAAAACTGGGCTCAAACTCAATGCCACTGAGTTGATTGCATCTCATAAGAAAGCATAGGAACCCTAGTGGTACAGTGGATTATGCATTGGACTGGTAACTGCAAAGTCAAAAGTTGGAAACCCCCAGGTACTTTCTAGTCACATAAATATTTTCACTCTTGTAAACCCAGGAAGGCAGTCCTACCCTGCTCTATGAGTAAGAAAGCCAGGATTGCTGGTTCAAAAAAAGCTCCCAGGAGTGTCATTGTATATTGCTTAGAAACACATATGGCAATTCACTGATCAACATCTGTGATGCAGAGCATAAGAATAAGACATGATTAGTCAGTAAGTCCAACCAATGTCACACTCCAAATATATATAAAATAAAAATAATTACTGAATGCTGGGGTTGGTAAGTGGGAGAAAGTGGGCACTTTGGCTTGGAAGCCATCGAGTTTACATTAGTGGTGGTGGAATACTTCAGAAAAGGGTAACAATAATGAGAACACAACATGAAAAAGTTAATGAGCAGCATTGAATTGCAAATGTGGATGATGCTGCCCTGACAGATGTTCTAGTTTGTCCATTTTCACCTGGATTAAAATAAATTACATAACAAGTCATTGCCACTGAGTCAATTGCAAGTCACAGTAACCATATAAGGCAGGGTAGACAGACCCTGGTGAACAAGCCTCTAATTTTTCTTTGATTATTCATGCAATTATTAATTTTTAATTGTGGCAAAAAAACATGAACAACAAAACATTCTCCATTCCAAAAAGGTTCTACATATACAATTCAGTGTCATTGATTACATCTTTCACATCATACAACTATAATTGATACTTGTTTCCAAACTATTCACCACCATTCATCTAAAATCAAAGCTCCCTATGCAACAATCCTTCCTCCTTCAACCAGGGTAATCATCGGTCAAATTTCGTTTCTTTAAGATTTTAACGTTTTAAAGGCATAGAGGGCCTCCTCTTTCTCCTGTGAAGCAGTTGGTGGTTTCAGATTGTTGACTTTGGTGTAACCTATTATACCAATGGTTTGAACCTTCCTAATACCATGATCCTTTAATACAGTTTCTCAGGTTGTAATGACCTCCTAACCATAAAATTATTTTCATTGCTACTTCATAACTGTGATTTTGCTACTGTTATGAATCTGGTGACCCTGGTGAAAGGGCTGTTTGACCCTCCAAAGGGATCGTGATCTACAGGTTGAGAATGGCTGTATTAAACCATGAGGGCTGCTGCTATGATACAACTCAAAAAATGTAAGGAATAAACAAGGGGTCTATTAGTGAATCCAGCAGACACATTGCATCTTCCACTGGGTTCACTGTGGAGAGTTAGAGTGAGAAGCTGTGATAGAGATAAAGAACAATCTGGGGGCTCCAAAAAGATGATGCCAGACAACCCTGAGTTGGAAGATACAGGAATGCAATTCTTCAGCTGGCTAGTATTTCAGAAGTCAATCTCCAGGTTTTTCTTCCTAGTCCATCTTAGTCTGGAAGCTCCACTGAA
>PVJH01011723.1:0-67383 GCA_004026705.1 Nesogale talazaci | reverse complement strand
AAGAGCTGCACTGGCCCTGGGGTGCTCTGGGAGGCAAGGCACCCTCACGTCTGTCTGCCTTCAGGGCACTGGCAGCTTCTCCACTAGACACACCAATGGGCAGACGACTTGCTGGGGAAGCGCAAGGACTCCGGAAGTTTCCTTGGACGGTGGCCACATCCATCCACGGTCCACTGTTCCTTCTCCTCTGGATGCTGGCCCTGCGCTCCTCTGGCAAGCTCTTCTGCCTGCGGGTTTCTGTGTGACCGCCATCCCTACAACCTCGTCAGTCTTCATGGTCCAGTTCTTGTTTACATTATGAGGCGCACCCCCACACACACAGGTACTCTGGCGGTGGGGGGGGGCGGTTATCCCTCAGTTTACGGCTTCCGGAACCCCACAGAGCAATGCTACTCGACCCTGAAGGATGGTGATGAGTCCGGGTTGACTTGATGGCACGGTGGGTTTGGTTTTATATAAAGACAGAGAGATAAATGTAGGTGTAGATTTAAATATACAGACAAGACATACACGAAGGTTTTTTTTTTTTCTTCAAAAAATGTGTGTAAAAATGCCATTATCTTTTAATTAATTTGCGTTGGGGTTTGTTTTTTTTTTGGGGGGGGGGCTAATATTTTAAGATCCCTTCCTGTTCTAACCCTTTTAAAGTTTTAAATTAAGCTGCATCAGCTACACTTGCCATGCTGTACAACTATTACCATGAAACATTTAAAAATCCTCCATACTCCTTAATCCATCGCCCCCCATTTCTCCCTCTTCTCAGCTCCTGGTCATCCCTGAAAGCATGAGCTGTTATCATGGTCCAGCTCTGGATACCCAGTGGACCACAGTGACATCAGTGTAATCTGACCATCCTTCCCACCCTGGCACACAAGGCAAAAAGGAACCCACACGTGGGGTTGAAGGACTCTGAACAGAGGAAAGCAGCGAGGAACTGCTCACAGGAAGAACCACCCACTGACAACCAGTTCATAAAGTGGGACAAACACATGGTCCTCCATCCTTGGCCCTGCCCACAGCCAGGCAGGCTACGAGCTGCTGTGGACTGGGGAAGGGGCTGCAGAAAGAGAAGGGGCTGCTTCTCCATGTACCCTGGTCCCTGTCAGTGAACAGAGATGGAACCCCAAACTCCTCTCTAAAACCCGTAAGGCAGAACTCCTTGTGACCTGTTTGAAATGTGCCAGCATGAATTTCCCCCCTCCTCTCCAACCCCTGTGGTGGAGCATTCTTTCTGCTGCCCGACACCCCTACATCCTTCAAAGGGTCCTGAAATCAACAGGTCAGACGGTGAGTCTGTCTGCTTCTACTTCCCGTGGGCACCGAAGTTGCTGTGTGCTACGGAACAAACATCTTGAGTGGAGGCTACACGGACAGTCTACATACTCTAGAAGGGGCAGGGATTTCCAATAACAAGGCCAATCTCCCCGAAGGTTTACTTGGAAGGTGACAGCTCCTCCTCCACGAGGACACTGTCCCTGACAAGCCTGCTGTGAATTGTTATAGAATTATATATAAGTCTATTTCCGTTGTCAGCACTTCCACGGGGTCCATAAGCGCAGCTCTGCCCCCACTTGCAGCTGGCGCTGATGCCTGCTAGCTGCAGCTCCTGTGTGTTGGAAAGCAAGGTTCCCGAGTGGAAGCTGCACTCACAGCCAATAATCTACCAGGGGGATGCAAATGCAACGCCAGGGTTCTGACTGGAGGGTGGCACGATTGCCCAACCTGGCTGATAAACGGCTACAGAAGAGCCTCATCAGAGAGCCTATTCCCATGGTCAGGACTCTACCCAATTCCCTGTGCACTGCAAAGCTCAGGCCTCAGAAACCAAGAGGCAGGAGCTCCCTGGGGATGATTTTGGGCCTATTTGCCCGCCCTCCCAGTCAGCACAAATGATCGCTGTCTGTGCCAGGAAGGTTTCTTGATTGGGGGCTATACCCTTAGCCCACAGAGCGTGGTGCTGGCTGCCTTTCCTATCAATGAGGCAGACTTACATTGACTCTCCCTCCCCAGCTGCTAACCCGTGGCACAGAACAATGACATATTCCTGCAGAAGTTTCCTTGAAATGAAGTCAGGAGACAGGTCAACTAGGTGGAGACTGCTCCTGTCACCACCTCAGGCCCCCTGGGGCTCTGAAACTAACACAAGGACTGCTCTCTCTGCAGACCACCGGGGCAGTTCCAATCTCTCCCCTTGAAATAGAGGAAACAGCCTGCACTTCCCCCTTGGGCCAGCTCAGACTAATATGGGGAGCGACATCCAGACCGGAGGGAGTTTCCTGGGTGTAGGTTGTCCCACACTTAAAACGCAATTTAAGAAAAAAAAAAAAAGAGAGAATAGAAAGGAGTTAATAATCCGAAAGAAGAGGTTGCCCTGGTGGAGAGACTGATTAGCACAGGAAAACTCGCCCAAATAGTGGTGCTCTCTGCTGGGCCGACAGGCCGCAGTAAGTTCTCTGGTGTACAGGGGAGAGACAGAAAATGGAAATCTGAGATCTGAACCTTGGAAACCTAATTAAACAGGGAGGGGAAAGGAGCTAACCCAGAAAGGGAAAGGAAATTGTAAGCAAAGGCCAAAGGCTCTGTCTGCTTAAGAGTTTCTTACCGAAAGTGATGTGGGCAAAAACACCAACTATTGGGGAAAACTGGAAAATCCAATGTCCCTAACATCATCCATGGACTCTATGTTCTACATCACAGGCGCTCACACTTTTGAGCATGCAAGCTACTTATAAAATGATCAAGTCAAAAGGATCGACCAGCTACAACAATGCAAGACATATGTTTATTTCTGCTCATTTATTTATTACAAATGATATATACAAATTATAGATGCATTGAGAATTCTTTATATGTAGAATGTATGTTCATGTACCTTGCATAACTGCACCACTGGGTACACTAACTCAGAGCAAGTGGCTCAATCCTCCCCTAGTGGGAAAATTATTGACTCAAAAAGCTCTACCCAGCAGACTGCTGATAGTTCCCAGCAATGGCAATATGGTAGGCCATTGGCTCAAGAATTGGAGATCCATGAGACAGGTGTGGGTTCCAGGTCAGCAAGAAAAGTAAAAATGCCCACAGTGTCTACTTAAATATGAAGTAGGCCACATCCCCAAGGACATATTACTAGAGTTCTATATGACCTGAATGAATGACCTGAATAACAGTTTGACTCATGGTATGTCTATTAGCTTTTCCAACTTGTGGTGGATTACACTGTGGTAGACCCCATTAGGTGGGGAGGCTTCAACAGCCAAATCACTGAGAATCCTAGCCCAGTCAAGTTGACACAAAGCCTAACTGTCACAGTAGGTTTATGGGTCTTACATGTTTTGGATCGAATTGTGGCTCCTTATTTTATGTGTTAAAATCCTAGTCCCCACACCCGTGGATGCAATCCCATGTGGGCACAGAGGTTTCTTGCTATGTGAATGAAGCCATATACACGTAGAGTGTGTCCTAATACTTCACTCCTGGATTACGAGGAGTGGTATAGACACAGACACAAGCAAGTACAAACAGGGCAAGACAAATGGCACATGAAGATGACCGAGGAATTGAAGAGTGCAAGAGTGCAGAAGCTGAAAGGACAAAGATCCCTCCCCTACCCCTCACCCCCAACATCACCAGCAACAGAGGGGAAAAGCCTTCCCCTGGCTTTTCCAGTACCTTCAATTTCTAGCCGCTTGTGGCAGTTACATAATCTCCAGTCAACTAGCCTGTCAATCAGGTCATAGCCAATGAGGCCTCTGTGTGGGCATGGCCTTCTCCTGAGGATTCCTGCATCTCTTGTCTTCCTCCCCGAAGGCAGGACACACTCTCTGCTACACGTTTCTGATGAAAAGCCGCATGAAGTTATGCTGATGCAGTCAGAGCCCTAGAGCTGGAGGAACCCCATGGAGATCCACACCAGCACTGCGATGCTCCCACTGCCGCTAGATCCACACGACTTTTCACTCAATGGCCTATGATCTTCCTGTATTAAGTGTCATTGCATGTTGCATGAATTTGAAGAGAACTTTGTAGACTGGTATGGGACATATGGGCTAATATCAGACTTATGGATTTGAATCGGACTGGACTGGGATGCTTTTTAAATATACAATTATCCCTTAATGTAAAGCTCTTTCTTGTACACATATGATTGTCTATGAATTTGTTTCTCTAGTCAGCCCAGACAAACACACTCCTGAATGGCAAGAAAATATTGTTTTTGTTTTTCAAAGCAACCCACTTGTGGTATTGCTGTTACAACCTTGGAAACTCACAGGGCACAGTTACACCTGGTTCTATAGGGACTCTATGACTTGGAATCGACCCAATGGAAGTAAAACATTTTTTTTGTTTCTCGAGTGAGCACTAGGTAGCTAAAACACCAGACAAAGTTACCTGCACATTTGCCAGCTCAGCAAGTCTTCCTACAGTTGCCACTGCTCACTGCCTTGGGATGTTAAGATCATTAAGCATAGCAAATACAAATGAGACCAGGTTCCTGTTGCACAGTGAAATACTATAGATTGGGGAATCTGACCAGGAGGCGGCAAGCACCATTATTTGTCTCTGAGATTTACCACCTGCACTCAGTCTGAATAGATTCTTCACTTTATCAATTTGAAACCCCAAACCCTTGTATTTGAAATGTGGCAATGTAAGCCATTTACTGAAAAGAAAAGGGGCGTGGGGTGGGGGAGCCTGTCTTCAAGCTTGGTCTTTCTTGTTATGGGTTGCCATCTGGGTCAATCTTGAAAGCAGTCTGCAGCAATTTAGTCTTGAGACTTCTGCCTGCGGTGGCCCTGAGTTGGTGGATAATTCTCACTGCTTGGACTTTAAAACAGATTCCACCCTCATAAAACAGTTCCTGTACGGTCAGCGTTTGTTTCCCTGGTGTTTGCCTGTCATGTCAATTCATATAGAGAGAACTCACCCCGTGAGTGCAGTCTCCCCTCCAGTTTTTAATTACTGGAGTCCAGAGATGAATGGCAGTCCTTGGGGAGTGGACACAAAGGGTCAGGGTCACAAAGCAAAGGCCTCCCTGAGCTCTCACCCTCTTCCGTGAGCCTGAGAAGCTGCGGGCCGACTTGAAAAGAGTTGCTGAGCTTGGTCAGCAGTCGGGGGGGGGGGGGGGGCCAGGAGCATCAGCATTAAGCTAATGAGACAGAGACAAATTGAATCCGTCTTCAGGATCAAGTGCTGTCCTTGAGCCTCTGACTCTGAAGGGACTTGGTGTTTCCCTGGGGCCATACTCGTGCGGCCTTTCCAAGAAGGGCAGAAAAATGGGATTTAAAGGAAGGAGCCTTCAGAAGCTGGGTCCCTGCAGACACTGCCTGGCTGCCTGGGTCATCGAATCGACGTGCAGAGTTGGCACAACAGGCGGGAGAAGGCATCCCCACAAGGAAAACGCAAACCCAGCACCTGGAGAACAAAACCAGCCAACGGACACAAGGCTACAAGGTGTGAGATAAGACTGGGAGCGTCAAAATAAAATAGCAGGCCAGAAATGTAAGTCAGGAGGGTTCGTCTGGGTCCGGGAGTCCAAATTGTAGAAAGGAGTCCTATGAGAGACATTTCAAACAGAAAAGAAGATGGCGCTATAGAATATGCCTGGCTACCGTGGAGAGTGGGAGCCCAAAACCTGTCTGTTGAGTGTCTGGTCAGACTGAGTCACTGACAGATCTGATCCAGCCACAGACAGGAGCCTCAAACAGCCTTACTGTCAGGCAGAGACCATTGTAGCCTTGAATAGGCCGACTCAAACCCGATACTGGCCCAATGGTATCTCTATGGACCCAGTCTGAGTGAGTTCTGTGTGCAATGATCTCTTCCTTGTTCCATGATGGAAATTTCTTTCCTGGCTTTTGGCATGTTGATGAGGGTTTTATCTTTTTTGCTCATTATTTGCATTTTGGTTTTTATAGTATTGCTATTTTAACCTTACCACCGTGTTTAGAATTTGGTTTTTTAATTATTTCTGTTGGGTTTCCCACTTTGTGGCCCACAAAAGGAGTGGATGCACAGTGATAATAATGGACACAGGGATTGATAAGGGGTGGGGGTAGGTGATAGGGGGAAAGGGGATTTCGGAGTGTGAAATGAAGATAGCCATGGGGAGGGAGTAGTAGAACCGACTGTGATTACACAACTCACTTTAAAGGTGATTTAACAATGGGGTGTGTGGGGGGGTGTTCTAAAATTGATATGGTAATGACTATGCAATTATCCTTGATATGATTGAACTATTGAAGTATATGCTATGTAAATTATGTGTCGATAAAATGGTTTAAGAAAAAAAGAATATACCTGGGTGACAGAAAGGGCTAAGTGCTGGGCTGAAGGGCTGGTGGTGCTATGTCACCCACAGGCATCTTGGAAGCAAAGTTGGGTCCTCTGCTTTCCAAAGATCCTATCATTGACAACCTCCCCCGCCCCCCCCCATTGCCACATAGCACACAATTTAATCCTTCAGTCATTAAAAAGAGTTGTGCAACCATTGCCCCAATCTATTGCAAAGCATCTTCTTCTCTTATTCGTTGCTGCTAGCTTCCCATCTCCTCCCATCCTCCCCTGCTCAGCTCCAATTTTCAGCCCGATTATTGTCTCTCTAGATGTAGCTATCCTGGATTTCTCATACAAGAATCATACAAATCACAAACAGGAAGCAAACAAAACCCAATAACAATGACTAGCTAGCACACAGAGAAACCTCAATCAAAAAGAAAGCAGGAAATAGTGAAAACCAAAACAACATTAAAATGGATCTAAGAGAGCTCAGGTGAAAAGGCACTGCATCTCAACACATTTTATCTGCCACAATCAATTTTACAAGGCTCTCTGTCTGATGGCAAGGCTATTTGTATCCTTGGACTATAGTCAGGGAGGATTCACAGGGGACTTACTACTCTGCAAATGGATTTTGGGCTTCCACTGTCATTCCTAGTCTCCTGTAAACTTAGGTGCTCATAAGTGAAATTCTAATAGCATTCCCTCCTTTGGATTTGGGTTTCATTTTTTACAATCCCTGGATCCCACAGGCTGGTGTGGCTCTTCCACGTGGAATTAGTTCATGCCTCACTTAGATGGCTGCTTGTTTCTAAGACAAGTCTTCAAGACCCCAAACACTATTCTTTCTGAGAGCCCGACACCATCTAGTTTCTTCAGCACACTCTGCTCTGGCACCTATATCTTCACAGGTCTCTGTGTGAGAGTGAGCATCAAGCTCGGGTCATGTCATAAGAACTAATTGTTCTTAGATGAGAGGGAGAATTAAATACTAGTAATTCTGCTCTGTATGTAAGGACCATCATGAATCAGCATGGACATGTGGCAACTAACAACATATATACCCATATGGTCGCACATATAAAATAAATGACATGTATAGATATAAAGTATATGGAGTGATAATCTTCTTTAACTTCCACCTACAAGCTTCCCTCCAAATTAGCAACCATTCAGAGTTTGGTGAATCTTTCGTGATTATTTTGTATCCGCATACATTATGCAGATAATATTGTGTGTGGGGGGGGCAGTGGGCGAAGAAGGTGAGTCTGGAGGCAGAGCTGTTGGGAGCTCTAGTAGATGCAATTAATGCTTTGCCTACTTCCTCTGGGAGTCATTCCTGACCATTCCTCTCTAAGCCAACAGCTCTTGAATGCTGGTGTTCACTATTTCTTGAGTACCGTGGACATGCTCAAATGGATGCGTGCTCAGCAGGGTTAGAAAGAGGGGCACTGGAGACTGCTACCCAGATCCCCTTCCCTTTCCTGGGACAACTCTCAGTGCATTCCCCATCATTTCTTCAAAGGCCCGCAATGGGACTCGCCGCCAACTCACAATGGCGGCACGCTCACTTGTGCACCCTTGATCGCTTTTCCTTTCTTCGCTGCTTTTGGTTCTCCATTTGTACAAAACTCATTTGTCATCTATTTCCATAGCAATTCTGCTTCGCTGGAGAATCCTGACGAATACAATTTAGTTTCTTTCTTCACATCTCGATTTTCCCAAGTGCTTGCAAATGAATAGATCCCCCTCTTCTGTTGTAGAATAGAAAACAACACCCGAGACATTAAGCACACAGGAAAAAGCAATTTTCAGTTTTGAGCAAAAGTGCTGAAGCAGGTCGACTCTAACAAGTGTTAAAAAGAAAAGAAAAAGGTACTTTCATTAAGCAACTACTATGAGTAGCATTGACCTGGGAGTGAGTTTGGCATTTCAGTTTATGTTGCTTTGAAAGGGCTGTGGAGGTGCTTTGGATTGGGTTTTGGATCGCTGACCACAAGATCAGGGGTTCAAATACACCAGTTGCTCTTCTGGAGAATGATGTGTGCTCCCATACAGAAGCACTGTCTTAAAAACCCTGTAAAGGGCCATGGCGAGTTGTAATTGGCTAGCAATGGGGTGCTGCTTTAAGAAGGCCTGGCAGCACAGTTATTAAGTACTTAGCTGGTAACTGAAAGGCTAGTGTTCAAGCACACCAGTCGCTCTGTAGGAGAAAGATGTGGCAATTGACATCCACAAAGATTACAGCCTTAGAAATGCAATGGAGCTGTCATACTCTATCCTGTAGGAGGGCTAGCAGACGAAGTCAACTAGGTGACAATGAGTCTTGTGTTGCTCTGATTCACCCCAACCAAAAGGGGCTGTTCTTTTCAGGGCCATCACCTTAGGGCGCTTTGCTTGTATTACAATCATGTTGCCAATTTGCCAATATATTTAGTTCTTTTGGAATCTCCTTCCTCTGTGTCACTTGCTATTCCTTTATGATAGAATATTGTCAAAAGTTGAACCCAGGCATGATTTTCACAGACATTCAACGGTATTTTACAGAATGTATTAATGGGAGCTCCTTTGATATGTAGGAAAAATATCAAAGTGGCAAAAATAATTTAGAGACAAGCATGAGGATAGACTACAAAAGTTTGACGTGTAAAAACAATTATTATTATTATATGACTTGTAAGGATCTTTGATGGCATTTCATTTGAGATCATCCAAGCATTTTTAGATGCTTCTGAGGATGAAGTCTTAATCCTAGCTTTTGAAGGGTCTATTGTGAAAGGCAATACTTCTTTGAATAAACTAATTTAAAAATGATTTGAAAAAAAGAGTATCCTATAACTTGATTGCTATACTTCAGGTGGAGGACGTGAAAAGCAAGGGAACGAATCATATAATTCAGAATGGAGAGTTAGAAGGAATTTTACCCCAGGATTATGGGGAGAGAAGGCATGCAATGAGAAAATGACAAAAAGCTCATGAGGATTAATTGCAGACATAAGAAAATGGGAGAAAGGTGACATAGAATGAATGAGGCAATGGACAAAGTAAAAGGAAGAATGGACAAGAAGTGGGGAAATATAACACACGATGTAGGAATAAAGCGGTGCACAGGAGAAAGGATTACACCATCGATAAGGAAGGCTCATTTTAAGGGCAAGGAAATGAGGGAATGGGAAAGGAATACTAAAAGAATTAATCATGGAAACCAAAGCCATGGGAAAATGGATAGTGAGTAAGTAAACAGAAAGGATGGCTCGGGGGAAAAAGAAAAAGAAAACCCCCAATGATTGAATGATGAAGACTTTGAAAATGACAGTAGAGGAAAAAAGCCAGAAGGCCAAGGTGGGAAATAAGGTTAAATTAAAGAAAGAAGGGACACTAATGAAAATGGAGAGGATACTACTTCCCAAGCTATAATCAAAATCTTTTGTGTGTGTGTGTGTGTGTGTGTGTGTGTGTGTGTGTGGTATCACTGCTGTGGTGGGTGTAGGAAGCTCAGCCTTGCTCCTGGAGAACTGCTGCTGGATTTGAACTGTCAACCCTGTAGGCTGCAGTCCCGCACACGACCACTCTGCCACCAGGGCTCAGCCATGTAATCAAAATCTTACGAAATTTTTTACCCCTCTGAGAGCTTTCTGCCACTTCTCTCTCTATCCAGATGGCTGAAATAATACTCTGGAAGAGAAGAGGCAGGAATGGTGACAGTGAGATACTGCAGCCATGAAAGATGAAAGGTCATGGAAATGCTAAGAGATGCCCAGAGATAATCTCTACCTAAAGGCACTGCAATAAAGGTAAAAGCGAGACCAAAAAATAGCTTGGACATTCCCTCTTAGCTATGTCACTTTCATTTGTTTGTGCTACTTTAAAGTCAAGCTGCTTCTGTTCCCTAATCTTATCATGAGGGTTAAGACTTGCAAGCATCCTTTGGACATATTATCAAGAGGGACCCATACCTGGTGAAGGACAGCATGCTTGGTGAAGTAGAGGGTTCATGAAAAAGAGAAGACCCTCAATGGGGTCCACAATGCCAAAAATGGTGAGGACGGTGCCCGACCTGATGATATTTTGTTCTATTACATATGAGGTCACTGTGAGTTGGGTGCAACTCGAGTGCCTCACAGCAACTCACCATGAAAATAATTTAATAAGAAGCTTAGTCTTGTTGTTACCATTTTCAAAAAAAAGTCATCGAGTTTATTCCACCTCGTGGTGACCCCAGGTGTTTCCAAGTAGATCTGCGCCCGACACAATATTCAAAGGCTTTGATCATTCAGGAATGGATCACCAGGCCTTCCTAACAGATCACTTCTGGGTAATTTCAAGCCACCATCCTTCCAATTACTAGAATGCATAACTCTCTGTGCCACCCAGAAGAACAGGAAATAAAACCACATGCACGCTGTGATAGGTTTCTACAGAGGCAGAAGTGGTTCAAGGGTTCTTCACTTTGATCATGGAAGTCCTAGGTGTGATTCCCAGTCTGTTCACCTCATGCACAGGCCCCACCCATCGGAACAGTGGTCAGTGGAAGCTTCAGACAAAGGCAAGCTAGAAATAAAGATCAAGAAATCGACTTTGGAAAACCAGCCATTGAAAATCTTATGGATCACAGCAGTCCAATTTGTTAGTAAGATGATGGAATTTAAATGAGAATCTTGGCAATTTGGTTCTGAAATCTTAGTTCTTACTATTTTTTGGCCTAATATTCCTTGGCTTATTTTATTAGCTTACCTTTTTTTTTTATTGTGGTTTGAGTCAAGGTTGACAGAGCAGCTCAGCTTTCCACTCAATAATTTATGGCATCAATTGCAATCTCGACAAAGTAACATTGCTTATATCCCACTTCCTTCCTGTATTTTCTGTTCCTATTTCTTTCCTAACCCTCCTGAACTTTGTCTGTGGGTAAATGCTGTCCTTTTTAATCTCAATAATTAATCCCAGACCTGAAGGGTGACTAAGGGTCAGAGTCTCAGGACTTTGCCAGTCAAGTCTCATTTTTATAATTTTGGGTTTTGTTCTACGTTTTTCTCCCACTTTATCAAGGATATTGTCATCTGATATTGTAATTTCCAGAGAAGTTGCTATTTGTCTCAGTTCTCTCGTGAAGCTCATACTCATATGTGTATATATAGACTGGTGTGATTAGAATAATTCAACAACCAGCTCACTGCCCCAATGACCATTTTAAGTAACAAAGATGCCAAAGGTTGGTTTATTAGTTCATAAGTTAATATTTAAGTAAGAGCAACAAAAGAGGAACACAAAACTAGATTATGCTATTAGAAAGTTTTTAAATATTAATGAAAAAAATATTAAATGATACCTGACCAAAAAATAATTAAGCTGATATGTAAGATATTTATATATTGCTTCTTGATTGGCACTTTTATTTTCAATATTATTCACTTTTATGTGCCATAATTGGCTATATGACTAACCATCTTCTCACTGCAGGTGTAGTATCCTATTTCTTTTGAGGTAGGCCAGTTAGACAGTAGCCATTGTGTTGAATATATCAGAAACAGGTGAATTTTCTTCTCTGAACATATTGCTCATCTTTGAAAAACCCCTTCCAGCTTCTGCTGAACTTAAAGCAATTGTTATGGCAATATTTTAGCTCTTTGAATACTTTCAGGAATTTTATCATTCACTCATAAGATCTCGTGAAACTATGGTGCATAACACAAAACCAAAGTGAGTGAAAGTGTGTCACCCTCTGGCTGGTTGGCAATTTTTTTCTCTTTATGTTATATGTTTATTTACTGATGTAGCAAATACTGATGAATAAAACACCAGTATTTCATCAAAAACAACAAATTTCATGAAATGAATAAATAAATATTACAAATAGCATTCCCTTTAATGTTTTGTGTGTGTGTGTGTGTGTGTGTGTGTGTGTGGCATCACTGCCCTGGTGGGAGTAGGAAGCCCAGCCTTGCTCCTGGAGAGCTGCTGCTGCATTTGAACTGTGAACCCTGTGGGCTGCAGACCCATACACAACCACTGCGCCACCAGGGCTCAGCCACCTTTAATTTTTTATATCTGTAAATGGAACAAGCATTACTATGAGTCCTTATAATACACTGTTGTACAGATGAACCTTTAAAAAAGTAAGAACTGCAATTTCCATATTGAACAGCTGCCCAGCTTAGCGAGAACCCTGATCATAAGTGCTATTTGTTGTTGTTGTTGTTGTTGTTTTTTGGGCCTCACTGGCCTCTGGTGGTAGGAGTAGCAGGTCCAGCCCTGCTGCTGGATTTGAACCTCCAACCCAGTGGGCCGCAGTCCCACGCACAACCACTACCCCACCGGGGCTCAGCCCTATAAGTGTTATTTTAACAACTAGTTTGTCAAGCTCAACAAAAATGTAGTTATCAGTTCAGCTGAACTGGTGTGAACAGGCTGAACCCCACTATTATACAAATAATATAAAATATTATCTATCTATGTATCATCTGTCTACATACATACCAAGGAAATGGCTTATCTATTTGGACAGGCAGGCAAATTCTACATCTGAGGGTTAGAAGTCAGACTGAAAGCCTCTCTTAGTTGCATGGATATAGAGGTTGCTGAATCCAAGATGAACAGATCAGACAATAGACTTTCGGTTACAAAGTCAAATGAATTAAAACTTGGTAGGTAAGATGGCAGGTTGCCAATGACTCCCAAGATCAGCAGGCAATACAGCAGGCTGCTGGCTCAAGTCCAAAGACCCAGAGGTAAATGAGTCAGATGTGGAATACAGACTCAGCAAAAAGCACGCATGTTTTTCTACAGTGTCCACTTATATTGGAAGGAGACCACACCCTTGAGGTGATCTTATTATGGAGGATTCAGTTCCAAAGCCCAAAGCCAAACATGTTGCCATCAAATCAATGCTAACTCATAGTGATCTCCTGTGGGTTTCCAAAACTGTAATTGCTTACAGGTGTCACAAACCCAGTCTTTCTCCCTCAGAGTTGTGGGTGATTTCAAACTGCTGACTATGGAGATTGCAGCCTAACATGTAGCCACTACATCACCAGGGAGCCTTAATGGAGGATTACTAGGCTATGTCATACCACTGAGAAGTCTGAGTCTCCCAAGTCAACACAATACCTTAATTCACACAGTAGGTATGATGGTTTGGTTTATTGTGCCAACCTGATCAGCAGGAGCATGTGGGAATATGAAGATCACGGTTTGATTGGAGGGCAAAGAGATAAATGCCTCAGCAAGCCCTGCCTCTCTCTCTCTCTCTCTCTCTCTCTCTCTCTCTCTGTTGCTCTCTGGTGATCGGACCAGTGTACAGCTGTTAATTCTCTGCCTCAACTTGTGAGCTACACTATCTGTGGAGTTGCTAACCTGTGGATCATATCACTAGACCTTGTGGCTCCTTTAAGACCTGCTTCGCCATGATACTGGTGAGTACATCAGTTGAGCTTGGGACTGTCGGATCTTGTCATCTTGCTGACTATTGGTGACCCACCTATTGCTGGACTGCCTGCATTGCCCTAGGAAAAACTTTGCTGTCTGCTTTCTTGACCTTGGACCCAGCAGCCTGTATGACTTGAAAAACTTTCAGTGTCTTACCTGTTGCTTGGTAAGCAACAGGTAAGACACTGTTGCTTGGAAGTGAGTTAAATTGAGTCCTCTACACTGCTGTGTAGACTAATTAGCTGTTATATTCCTTTGTGCTGTATCTGTCTATAGACCTACCTATGTATGTATATATATATATATATATATATATATATATAAAATTACAAGTGTTCTGGCTTTGTTTCTCTAAAGAACCCCATCTAACAGAGTGAACAGCCACCATCTAGTTTTTCTAGTGACCTCCTAGTTCATTGGACTACTTGGATCCATGTGTCTTTAGTTTTCTCCATTGTTCCTTACTTTGGACAGGGAAAGACCAATAAGTTGCACGTTAGAGGAGCACTCATGGGCAGTTACTGCTTATCAATGTGGGATGTGGGATATTGTCTTTATGACTTATGCTCTGCCCATTAACTTTGGGTTCCCCCCATACCATGATCCCTAAGACTCCAGATCCTCAAAGTATTTGGTTATGGCTAAGATGTTTTCATAATTTTGTCTCCAGAATCATCTACCACATTTATGGAAATATTAATAGAATAGGTACATAGACATGTAAAATATTCCCTACCAAATGTATATGAAATGGAGCTTCAAAGAGTTCATGGAAAATAAATGGAAAAGATAATAGAATTTTCCATTACCTTTTGAAATCCTTTAATACATTCGTGAGTGTAGTCCCAGTGTCCTTCTCTCACCCATTCAGCTTACACGTTTCCACTTGTAGATCACTGTCACTAGCTTTTAGCTATTGCAATCATCTCATTGCATCCAATTAAAATGCCACATTGCAATTTACTCATAATGTAAACTTGTCTCAGTCCCAGGCTTTGACTACCTTCACATCAATTCCAGAAAATAAATTTGATAACTTTTTATCGTATGAGTATGATGTCTGTACTACTCAGATATGGCTACTGGACTGAGTCACTTGATACAACATGGCTTCTCATATCTAACTTGTCAGTAGATTTTATAAGAGGATGTAGCTCCCCAAAGATGAAACTTGAAACACATTTTATCTTCTGGAATTAAAATATGCAAAGAAAGCTTAAATTTGTGCCTATTAGAAAAGAAACTCAGTTAATATGTTCATGGAAACAGAGAGCCACACATAATGGGCCATCATCACAATATACGTAACAGATCCCAGAACACCTAAGAGAAGATGATAATCCTCAAAGCAAGTAGAAAGTCCATTAAGGAAACTGAGCGCTGTGCTGTCAAATATTCCAGAGAAGTAAAAAAGAGGATCAGAATTGTCACCTGGATCTAGCAATTAGAAGGTTCAGTGATTTTTATGGGAGCATGGTGGAGAAAATGGACCAATTTAGTGAGCCATGGGTTGGACAGTGCATAAGGAAGGTGCAAAAGTGGTGGGCTTCAAACTTACTTACAAAGGAAAGGAGGGGTCTAAGGAAATGGGATGAGAAACTAGTCCCTGGGTAGTGGAAATGGTTCACCTGTTGGTTGCTTCCAGGCACTGGTAGTTTGCATCCACCCAGAGACACCTCAGAAGAAAGGCTGACTGTCAAGATATCAACTATTAAAAGCCCAACAGATTAGTTCCCTTCTGATACTAATGGGTTGTCCTGTGCCAGAATCCACCAAATGGCAACTGCTTTGGCTTGATTTGGTTCAGTTTCTTAGATAGAGAGAATGTGGTTTAGGTAGAAGGCTATGACAAGTTTGCTTTTAGAATAGTCTTGAACATGCATTATAAACTGAAGAGAAAAGGCCAGAAGGAAATAATTGGTTGAAGAAGAAAGAGAGGGAGAGAGAAAGATTAATTGATGGATATATTACTAAAGTAGAAGAAAAAGGATTGATTTTGGACAGGAAGAAGCTTGCAGCTTTTAAAAATGACTTACATGTTTTTACAGAATTGATTGGTTAACATCAAAATAATAAGATGTGTTCAACAGTCCCACATATTATAGATATATTTGTTTTCAAGCTTCATCTAAATCAGAAGAATGTGTGCACATAGTTAGAAGAAAATGAACATAGATGAATTCGTATGAAAAACTATAGTCTTCTGTTCCACCTTTCAACATCTCTATCCCACAGCTGAGGCAGTTACTTCAACAATTTTAATTTCTCTTGATGTTATTTTTTGTGTGTTTTTCTGGGTAATGGGCCTAGATCAATTTTTTTCTTGCCTGACAATTTAGATATAATATTGTTTATCAGCTTTATACTATTATAGATGAGGATTTAAATGGACTGTATCATTCCCACCTTTCCCAATCCCTCCCAGTAAAATTATATCATCCTTATTCCCTTTGTTACATTTATAATTAAAAATGTTCCCAAAACATTATTGTTTCAATAATTTATTTTTCACAAACACAAAAATATCTCTTGGACACCTAGTATTTATCTTTTGGTCTTGGAACTATATATTGTACTTATCTGATAGTATTTATCTTAGTCTTGGCAGCTGGAACAGAGCTGCAATCAAGGTAGGCAAAGTCCTTGTTCTAGAGTTGTGGGAAGAGAGATAATAGATGTGTAAACAAATTAGAACTCTCTCCATCCCTAGTTTTTGCAATGAAGATATTAACACTCTTCCTTCTAACCCTTGCCTCTTCTACTCTAATTTACCATTTTCCAACCTTGTATATTACTTTTACATTGCCAGGTTCTGAAAACGTAAGGATTTTTTTCATTAGTTTATAGTTGACCCTCAAAAGAGGAAAATCAATAAACAATGCCTTAATCATTGTGTTTAAGTAAAGATGGTCTGCAGATCATAGCAGTATGAATCAGTATGTCACAGAGCTCAGCATGTCACAGCTGTGACTAACTTTAGACTTGGACACTTGTTTTGGTCTTCTTTAAGCTTCATTGTCATCTGTAAAATGGAAAAAATGGTAGCACTTATCCCTGAAATATTAACATGGACTGTTAATCAAAAGGTTTACATTCATAACTTACTAGTTAAGTCATAGGAGAAACACGACCAAATCTGCTTTCGTAAATATTCAGTGTCACAGAAACCCCATGAAGCACTTCTATTGACTTTCTGTGAGTTGGAATCAACTCAATAGCAGAGGGTTTGTTTTTTGGCTGTTGAGTACATTTAATGCACTTTTTTTTTTGCTTTTCCTGGCAAATCTTATTCTCATCTCTCACTTTGCTTTTAGAATGATTTCATTATTATCTTCTTAATCACTTATACATGCTGAAGGATTGTACGAACAAACATGAGTTTGTGTGTTAGGAAGGGTTCTTTAGAGAAACAAAACCAGGAGAATTATGATTCTATCATCATCTATCTATCTATCTATCTATCTATCTATCTATCTATCTATCTATCTATCTATCATCTCATATATAGCACAAAGGAAATTAGTCCACACAGCATTAGAGAGTGTTCAGTTCAACTCACTTCTGTAAAACAGTGAATATGCTGAAATTTCTTTAACTAAGGAGAGCTGCTGGGTCCAAGGTCAAGGAAGCAGACAGATGAGTCTTCCCTACAGCAATGCAGGCAGTTCAGTCACAGGCAGCAAACAGCAGGACGAGTCACCAACAGTCAACAGCTCAGGAGCTTAGTGAAGCAGGACCAGATGTTTTGCTCAAACTAGAGCAAAGTAAAACGACAGGATCCACCAGCCTCAACCTCAAGCAATATATATTCTAGCAGTGTGACAAAAACAGGTTTCAAAGAAACCTCAAGTTCCAGCAACATAATCCACAGGTTTGCTGTCACACAGGGAATGTAGCTTACAAGTTGAGACAAAGAACTAGCTAAAGGAGGTGCACACAGCCTGATCATGAGAAAACAAAAGAGACAGGGATGGGTCGGGCCGATCTTTTTATCTCTTTGCCCTCCAATCCAACTGTGATCTTATTAATGCCACATATATCCATTGGCCAGGTTGGCACAATAAATCTACCTATCACTTTGAAAAATGTTTCCAAGAATGAAATCGCAGATTTGACAAATGTATTAAATGCAATGGAAAGTACTTTTGAGGGGATAAAATTGTTTAGTAAGACTAATGTAGAGCTGAGCCCCGGTGACGTAATGGTTGTGCGCGGGACTGTGACCCACTGGGATGGAGATTCAATTCCAGCTCACAGGAGCAAAGGCTGGGCCTCCTACTCCCACCAACAGAGGGCAGTGATGCCTAAAAAAAAAAGACTAATAAAACAGAGAGAAAATACTGAAACTCAAATGGAGACTGAGCATGATAGTGGGACAAGAGGGAAACAAATGGAAATAGAGGAAGGAACTGGGGGATAATGGGCATTTATAAAGGTTCAAATACAGGTATGTACATAGGGGCATACATTTATAAGTGAGGATGGGGAAAGAGATTAACATGCATACTTATAGGGTTAGTAGTAGGACAGCAGATAGGCATTGGACCTCCACTCAAGTACCTCCTCCGTTCAAGAACACTTTGTTTTATTAAATTGGCATTCCAAGATGCTCACCTTTCTGACATGATCTCTGAAGACAAATGTGTGCATAAGCTAATGTGGTGAAGAAAGCTGATAGTGCCCAGCTACCAAAAGATATAGTGTCTGGGGTCTTAAAGGCTTGAGTAAATAAGCGGCCATTCAGCTCAGAAGCAATAAAGCCGACACGGAAGAAGCACACCAGGCTGTGTGATCATGAGGTGGTGAAGGGATCTGGTGTCAGGCATCAATGAGCTAAAATTACATTATTATTAATGAGGGGGAGTACAGATTGGGGACCCAAAGCTCATCAATAGGTGAGGTGACATCCTCTTGCAGAAGGGTTACAAGGAGAAGATGAGCCAGTTAAGATACAGGGTATTAGCAATGAAATATGCAACCTTCCTCTGGTTCCCATGCTGCCACCCACCAACTATCATGACCCAAATTCTACCACATAAATCCAGCTAGACCAGGAGATGTACAGTGATGTTGGAAACATGGGAAACTTAGGATAGATGATCCATCAAGGCTAGTAATAGGAGTGGTAATACCAGGAGGGTGGAGGGATGGAGGAATAGAAAGGGAGGACCAACTTCAAAGATCTACACGTAGCCTCCTCTCTGGGACACGGACAACAGAGAAGCAAGTGTTGGGACACACTGTACAGTGTACAGGATGAAAAAACTAACAATTTGTAAATTACTAAGGGTTCAAGGGGAAGGGGGGAGGAAGGGAAATATAGGGAGCTGATACTGGGAGCTTGGAGGGAGGGAGAATGTTTTGAGAGTGATGATGGCAATGGGTATGTAAATGTGGCCTGCATACAATTGATGTTGGTATGGATTGTGATGGGAGTTGTTGGGCCCCCAATAAAATGATTCATTTTAAAAAAAGGGGGGAGGGGAAAGGTAAGTTTTTTTTTTTTTAAGAGGAGTGTGTATCAAGGGCTCAAGTGGAAAATGTTTGGAAATGTATGTGGCAGCATGTGTGCAAATGTGCTTGATACAAATGATGTACTGAATGTTGTACTAACTGTAAGAGCCTCCAATAAAAAATTTTTTTTGGGGGGGGGAATCACTGCTCTCCGGTGGTGGGAGTAGGAGGCCCAGCCCCACTGCTGGAATTGAACCTCCGTCCCAGTGGGCCGCAGTCCCACACACAACCATTACGCCACCGGGGCTCAGCCCAAAATTATTTTTAAAAATGTAAAAACATAGTTTTGAAAAAAAAAATGCTGGTTTTGGGGGATACCCTCTTCTAGAATGGGATACATGAACACACACTCTCAGCCTACTGCCTTAGGAGCTTTTCTTGTTTCTGCATCAGGAGAAAAAGGAATATGTCTGGTCAGGAGACCCTAGGAAAGCAGATCCTTCAACTTTCAGTTCTTTGTAGTTGAGAAGAAAGAGGTGTCAAGCTATATTATTTATATGAATTTAATATTGTGATCTAGGATCAAACTATTTTGCTATGCCATAATTGCAACTCTTTACTCTGATGTTCTGTGTCTTCCTGCACCCTTGAGCCTATTTGAAGTATCGTGGTAGTCTCCTTTTGCTTGATTTAGCTTTGCTTAACTTTTGCTCTGGAGGAACCTCAACCAAGGTAAATAGCAAGTGGTACAAATTTCCAAGCCTTTCAATGTTTAAATAATGTCTTTATTCTCTACTTCTTCCTAATTGACAGTTTGACTTGGTATATGATCTTGGCAAAACAGAGGCCTTTCTCTGTTGCCATTGAAACTGATGAGAAATTCTGAGGCCAGTGAGATTTTTGTTTCTTTGTTCACAATCTTTCAAAGCCTTTCAGATCTTCAGAATCTTCACGATTCTATAATTTTCTGTGAATGTATTTATTTTATTGGACAGGACTCTTGGAAGATCCTCTAAATATGAACACTCTTAACTTTGTCTTCTTACATTTCTTATCTGATAAGTTCCTTACAGCTGTTTTCTGTCTTCTCAGTCTGGTCTCCTGTCAGTCTGATGTCAGAGCTCCTAGACTGATAACACATAGCATTTACTTATCTTCTTACAGCTTCTTTCTTTTTTCTTCTGTACTTTTTTTCCTGACAGATGATTTGTTTTATTTTTTAACTCTTTTATTGAACTCTTTACTTCAGCCTTTTTTTTTTTTACATAAGAACTCTATTTTTCTTTTTTTTTTAGATCATTTGGGGGGTCATCACTGCCCTCTGGTGGAAGTGGGAGGCCCAGCTTTGCTCCTGGAGACCTTCTGCTGATTTGAACCACCAACCCAGTGGGCCGCAGTCCCGCACACAAAGGACTCTATTTTTCTTGTCTTTCTCCCCACTCCTCAGCCCTTAGTATTCTGTTTTGTTTAATGGTTTCAATAGCCTCAAATCATCTTGAGCAAGATAATGTTTCCCCCTCCTCACCACACATCTTTAACTTCTCGTTTGTCCCTTGGATAATATATCCCTTTCATAATTACCATTATTTTCTCTTTGTTTTTCTTGTTCTTTTTCTTTTATATTGAAAGCTTTCCTTCATCATCTCACAACTCTTGGTTGTCCAGTCATTTTTAAGAAGAAAAGTTCAAAATATTATTGATGACTTTGGGCACAAAATCAAACTTCTGGCTGACAAACTTGAATTTAGAGGGATCAAGCATAAAAAAAAGTCACTTTTACTTAGGAAACCATAAATACTAGAAGTCAGAAAGCTTTAGTCTGTAACCATTTATTTTTGTCAGGAAAAATCCAATTAGTCTAAAATGAAAAAGATTAAGTAAAAACTGTGCAGTTCTGAGTTTGAATTGGAAGTGTTAGTATAAATTCTCCAGTCTTCTATCAGTAATTCTTTTATAAAATACAGAGATGCTTGTTTTTCAAGGACTTGGGGGATCATAGAACCTATTTCCACTTCTTGGCTTACAGTCCAATTTAAGAAAATAATCTTTATATTTTAAAAGAGTTCTAGATTTATAGAAAACTAAAGAGTGGTACAGAGTATACTCATACTCGCTTATTCACACTCCATACTCAGCTCCCCCTGGTATTAGCACTGTGCATTAGCCACATTTATCACAGATAATGATTAAATACTAATGGTATTATTAACTAAAGTGCTTCCTGTGATCAAATTTCCTTGATTTTTATTTAATACCTCTTTTCTGTTACAAGGCCCCAACTGGGATACCATATTACCATTAGTCATGATGTCTCCTCAGGCCCTTGGTTGGCTGTGAAAATCACTTGGACTTTCCTTATTTTTAATGACCTTCAGAGTTTTGAGCAGCATTGGTTAGATAAGAGGGGATTTCAAAAAGCCAATGGAAAATTATATCGACTTCATAATTCTCCTCTTTTTCCCATCATCTTTTTAAAGTCCCTATTTTATCCAGTGTTGTTCAAATATTTCATCTAAAGACTAGAGTGGGTTTTAAGAAGGATGACCCATTAATGTGAAGCATAACTTTCATCGCATCCTTGCAAGGTTGCATATTGTCAGCATGACGTGTCACTGCTGATGCTAATCTTCATTTTTGACTGAGAACATGTTGGTCATCTTTCTCCCCTGTGACAATATACTTCCTATCCTTTCTCCATATTTTATTCTTAAGAAAGTTTCGGTGCTCGGTTGGGTTCTCTAGAGAAACAAAACCAGAGTTATATTCTGAAATTTATATCAAGGGAGTGGCTCGCACAATGGCAGAAGTGGATAAATCCAGTCTGGTTCAAGTCTGTGAGTCAGATGTTAAGTTGGAGGTTTTTGCTGAGTCACATAGCTGCTGGTGCTGGTGAAAAAGGATATGAAAGTTAAACCAGAAAGGTCACAGTTTAGTGAAGGCAGAAGTGTAGAAATTTAAGGTCAACAGGCAATATGACAGGCTGCTAATAGCTCCCAGGGTTGGCTGGCAATATAGTTAGCCCTTGGCTCACATCCAAAGAACTAGAGGTTCATGAAACAGATGCAGCAAGAAGTGGGCTAGCTTCCCCACAGTGTCAAGTTCACAGCCCTGATGAAACTTCCTTCAACTTGCATCAAGGCTATGACTTGATCAAGGGTATAGCACTCACTCTACCCGAATGTTCTTACAATGACTTGGCTGCTCACAGTGGAGCTCATCATGGAGTTTATTACATTAAGTGATATCATATGAGGGGTGAGGCTTGAACTGCCAGACTGAGAATCCTGACCTAGGTAGGCTGACACAAAACCTATCAGAGTAGCTATTCAGAGTTCATACATACAGAGTGTGAATTTAAATTCTCTCTCCTGAGGAAGAAATACCTACATAAACTATTGAGAACTCTTTTGCAAAAAAAGATCTTTTATTTATTTATTTTAATAAATCACTTTATTTGGGATTCTTACAACTTTTATAACAATACATACATCAATTGTAGTAAGCACATTTGTACATATGTTGCCATCATTTCCAAAACATTTTCTTTCTACTGAGCCCCTCCCTCGGCACCCTCCCACCCTCATGAACCCTTGATAATTTAGAAATTATATCTATTTTCATATTTTACACCATTCTATGTGCTCCTTCATTCATGTTTCTGCTGTTCACCCACCAAATGGGGGGATTATTGTATGTCAATCAATGCAATTGGTTCCCCCTTTCTCCCTCCACCTTCCCCCTACCCTCATGGTATCAAAGCTCTCTTTATTGGTCCTGAGGGGTTTATCTGTGCTGGATTCTGTGAGTCAAGAGCTCTTGTTTGTACCTGTGCACATGCTCTGGTCAAGCTGGATTTGTAAGACAAAGCTGGGATCATGATAGTGGGGATATGAGCATTAAAGAACTCGAGGAAACTTTTGTGTTTCATAGATGCTATGCTGTATCCTGGCTGGTTCATCACTTCCTTGCAACTCTTCTGTGAGGGGGTGTGCAATTGTCTACAGATGGGCTTTGGGTCTCCATTCTGACACCCCTCATTGGTATCAAAATGGTTGTTTGGGGGGTTTTGGTTTTTTTTGTCTTTTGATGCCTGATACCTTGTGATCACACAGGTTGGTGTGCTTCTTCCATGTTGGCTTTGTTGCTTCCCTGCTACATGGCCACTTGTCTAACTTAAACCCTTTAAGATCCCAGATGCTATATCTTTTGATAGCTGGGTAACATCACAAAATGCTCTTTTAAAAAGATAAATCAGATTATATCTATCTCTTACTACAATTTCTCTAATGAATTCCTAGACTTTGTAGGAGGAAGAAAATCAAACCCATTACCATGAACCATGGCTATGTATAATCTGCCCCTACTCTTGACTCTGGTTTGCCTACCAAGGCCAGGATGATTTGCTCTGATCTTTTCCCCTCACCCTACCCCATTTCACTCTTCCTTTCTCTGTGCTCAGTCACCCTGGAATGCTTTCATTTTCTCAGAAATGCTAATGCTCTTGTCCTAGTCTCATCTTAATACTCTTGCCCTACTCCCTCCTTTCTTTGCCAGACAAATTGTTTTCAGTCACTTAGGTCTTAGCTTAACTGCCCCCCACGATATAACCCCACAAGGGGCAACTGATCTAAATACTTCTGACTTTATCATCTAAGAAGTCCCTGGGTGGGGCATACTCAGCCTCTAACAGAAAGTTTGGCTGTTCTAGTCCACCTGAAAGGAAGGAATACCAGGTAACTGTTTCATATCATAGGCGTGGAAACCCCTATGGAATTGGATTTGGACACACACACACTGACTGTCACCATGGGTCAGGGTTGACAGCAACAAGCATTCATCTAACCAATCAGAGTTGCTTTCAATTAGACCCCGACTCATGGAGACCTCATGTGTGTCAAAGTCAAACTCTGCCCCATAGAACTCTTGGTGGCTTATTTTTGAGAGGCAGAGGTGGGAAGCTGCCGCATTTGTCAGACCATAAGATGTACTTTCAGGCTGAGCCCCGGTGGCGTAGTGGCTGTTTGCAGGACTGCAACCCACTGGGATGGAGGTTCAATTCCAGCAGCGGCTCCACAGGAGCAAAGACTGGGCCTCCTACTCCCACCACCAGAGGGCAGTGATGACCCCCAAAAAGCAAAAACAAAAAACAAACAAAAAAGATGTGCTCTCTCCCCAAAAAGTGGGGGGAGGGGAGCAAGGGTGCGTCTTATGGTCTGAAGGTGTGGTACCCCAGAACATCTGTTTATAATCACATGAGCCTGCTTACTGTTCAATGCTGTTTGCATGCTTTGGATCACTGTGTGTTCCAGGGAAGTCTCACCTCCTGGAGTCTCAATGTCAGTCAGGTCACAAGATGGGCACAGCTCACACCTCCCCTCATTCGTTAATGAAAGTGATGATGGTTTTTAACACCACTGTTGAGCCTACACTGTTAAATATTACTGTATTGTTCTTTATTTTAATAAATTCTTTAGTGTACTGATACTATTTTGTTCAGAATGGTTTTTTTTTTCTCTCTTGTTTTCCTGCTCTAAAAACCAGGTGGGTCTTATGGTCTGAAAAATACTCTAAGTTTTCCTTCTGAGAACATGATCTTCCAATCTTTTGTTAACAAATAAGGTAGTACACCACCTGGGAAACCATGTCATCTAAATGAGTTCATCATCTGTGAAATCATCCTGTTTCATGCTCATCATACACCCTGCCATTAGCTGGCCGATTTCATATTCCTGTTTTGTTTATTGCTTGCCTCTGCACATGGAATGTAAGTGTTGTGAGAACAGTCTTTTCTTGTCAATTGTTAAAATGCCTAGACCCAGAACTGAACTTTATATGGACTTTATGTACTTGTTGTTGCGTACCCTTGTGTCAATGCTGACTTACAGAACCCCCATGTGAAAGAATTGAAGTGCCGCTGGGGTTTTTAGGTTGTAATCTTTACAGGAGCAGATTGCCACATCTTTCTCCTACAGAGCCAGGGGGTGTTGAGTAGCCAGCCCTCCATATAGCAGCTGAGCACTTAACTGTCACACCACAGCAGTGTCATCACGTGACCCTTAGGAGAAGGCTTGGGAAGCATCCATACCTCCAGGGCACCTATACATTTTGTGAATAAATGAATCTGCTCATTCACCAGCATCTGGAGGGAGATGGAGGAAGAGGATATAAAAATATGAAGTCAGCCTACTGTCTCGAATCAGAAGTCTCTGGGCTTATGTTTGAGTAGGCCAACAGGGGGTAAAGCTGATGATTAATTGAGAACCTCATAAAATGCAGAGCAAAATTTTTAAAAAGGAAATTCATGATCTGACATTGAGTCAATAAAGCACAGGGCTCCTCCCTGCCTGTGTCTTTGCTTCACTTTAGGTTAAGTGAACCCTAACTAAGTTGGGAGCTTTGTTATGTCTGCATATCAAAAGCACTCTTACACCCACTGGTGTGCTTCACAAGAAAAAGTCCTCTTCTAAGACATCTGATGTGTGGTGGTAGAGTTTGTGGTTAGGGATCAAGTTGGGCTGAAGATGACCCCAACCTGTTCTCTCTTTTGCCCTTATTCCCACAGAAAGACTCTCATTAGCTAGGGCCAAACTCTCCAGGCCCGAATGGATCTTTCTATGTCTGAGCTCCAATGACTCGCATTAACAGGCCTGCTACTCTTTCAAGAATGCAGTCAGATGGGAAAATTGAGGACATAAGAATTCTGGGTATCAGAGTCCTGGTGGTGAAGTGGGTACACATTGGACTGCTAACTGCAAGGATTCTGATACTCCCATTATATGATTTGATACCCTCCGTTAGCTCCAACTCATGATGCCCTGTGTATAACAGAAGAAGCATAGCCTATGCTTTGATGTATTGAAGTCCAATCAGACAATGTTCCGTTCTGATTCATGAGATTTCCAATGATTAACTATCTGAAGAAGGTCTACAGGTCTTTCGTCCTCCTCTGTCTTAGTCTGGAAACGCTACTGAAACCTGTAGCGCATGGCAGGTGAGCTGTTGGCATCTAAAATACCAGTGGCATAGCTTCTGGCATCATGGAAGCATACTAGCTATCGCATGAAGACAAGTTGATAGATGGCTGGTGGAAGTAGATCTATGGGTAGATTATGTTTGACTAGCAAACAGAAAGTAGAGAACAGTTTCCAACTGACACCTGAAGTTTAGATTTTTACCTTACACACAGCTTTAGTTTGATCCAACTTGTACCTCACACATCGATTTGGTTCAACCATATTTAATGTTCATTATAGCAGTTTTATATTTATAGGAGGGTGCCTATTTGTAGTTGCTACCAGGGCTGAGCATCTATTTGACCATGTAATGGCCCATGGGGATCCAATCTCAATAACATACTCATAATCACGCTCTGATGTCTTCCTCCTTTAGTCCCTCAGAATGACCAGCTATACCAGAAATGACCGATTCGATGTGTACAACTCAGGAAGTCATTGAGCCCAGGATTTCCATTATGTTGTGTCTCCACCTAAAGACGGGAACCCTTGAATTGTTAATGATTTCATTTTATTGACAGGGTTCTAGTGTCACAGTGGTTAAGTGTTTGACTGGTGCCCTGAAGATGGAAGGTTTTAAGACACGGGTTGCACCATGGGAGAAAGTCAGGCAGGCTGCATCTGTGAAAGCTGCAGCCTTTGGAACCATAGGGGGCCGTTCTACAGTCTCCTAAAGGGCTGAGTCCGAGTCCACTTGAGGGCAGTGGCCTTGGTTTGGGGTTGTTGCTATTTTATTATTGTTGCCTAATCCAACTTTTTGAAGCTTCTTTGTGTTCTTGGTACTTGAGAGTAGCTCAGGAGCCAGCCTATTGGGGTCTGACCTGAGAGCTTGGCAGAAATGCAGGATCTCAGACTCTACTCCCAGCTACTGAATCAGAACCTCCATTTTACCAAGATGCCCAGGAGATCTGTGTGCATGTAAATGTTTGAGCAGGACCACCTTAAACCACCAGGCCAGCCCCACCTCAGGCAGTTGTCTCCACAGAGCCACAGGTCTCCCAAGCCTCCTGGGGGGTCCACAGGCTGGGTTCTGGGGTCTTCCTTCATCCCCTTTGTTCCTGACCCAACAGCTCGCCTTTCTTTCTGTGGCATCACTGCTTTCCTCTTTAAACAGGATGGGGCTTCTTCCCCTGGTGCCTCGAAGGGGTGGAGGGCTGGAAGCGAGAGGAAGCTGAGAGAGGTGCTGAGAGCCCAAAAGGATTCTAGCTGCTTCAGAGCCCATTTCGTCACGAGAAACACAGACTTAGAAAAGGAACTCGGGTAAAAGAATTTCATTAGTGCGGTAGTCATGTGTTTATGTTAGTTTCATGATTGAAATGTAGGGGTGGAGTCTAGCTTGGTATTCTGGAGATAGCCATTGAGTAGCCAATGAGGCCTCTATGTGGGCATGGCTTTCTCCTGAGACTTCTGGGAAGTCTCGCGATATTTCCCTCGTGAAGATGATAGCTAGCTTCCCCAGTTGTTGGGAGTTAGTCTCAGAGGCGATGAGTCATGGAAAAGACAAGATGGCAGCGTCTGAGAAGCTGGAGGAGCCAGCGGAGAGGCCACACGGCTTTGCCCCGATGGAGCCAGACCTCTGAAGCTGGAGCGGCATGCTGTTGGTGGACCCTGAGCCCTGGAAGTGAGGAGCCATGGGGAGATCCCTGCCAGTGCCAGAATTCTGTACCCACTGACCTGTGACTTCATGAGTCGGAAGGAGACTTTGTAGACTGATTTCGGGCATGTGGGTTAATATCGGACTTATGACTTTGTACTGGACTAGATTGGCATGCTTTCTTAGTGTCGCATTCCTTTTACACATTCCTTTTGTATATAAACCCTTTCCTTATAACCATATGCGTGTCTATGAAATTTGTTCCTCTAGTCTACCCGGACTAACCCAATTAGGAAGCTACAACTTTGCTGGAATCCCTCAGAAAAATCTGTCCTCCACGCCTCAGGAACCCAGGGTGCCCCCTGAGGCCTCAGGCAGGGGCAACAACCCATGGTATTTCCATCAGTCCCCACCATGAATGAACTTCTGTGACCCTGCTCACACTGCTGTGTCTGTTAGAGCAAAGAGGGACCAAGAATCCCAGCAGCGTAAGGAGTGTGCTCCAGACGGTTCCATTCTTGTGGGTTTACAATGTTCAAATCCTTCAGCTGGGGCTGGGGGGAGGGGAGGGGGGTGAACAATTCTCATCCATGAGAAGGAGTATCTGCAATAAGCCAGGTGCTCCTGAGTCATGGCAACTCCACACAGGACAGGGTCAAACTGTACTCTGTAGGGTTTTCAGCAGCTGCTTGTTCTGAATTAGATTGCTTCTAAGACACTTCTGGGTGGAATGTAACCCCCAACTTTCAGGTAGCAGTTGATCGGGTTGTACCATTCAAGAAGTTCTTTAGCACCTCTAATACAGTTGAGGAGGGTAGATGTTGGCGTTGGGGTAAATAGTTCTCCAAATAAGTCGATCTACCCTGTATTCCTAGACTTATAAGCTCACTGAAAGGACATTTTAAAAGTCAAATGTGTTTTTGAGCTTCTTATAAGCATATGAAACAGATTTTCTCTTTAGTCATACAGCATAGATGACTTCTCAAGACAGTGACCAACTAAAAAATATCATCTACAACCTAGAAATGAACCAGAAAGGGGGTTCAGACACATAAATACTAGTTTAGTTCAGTTTTAACTCAGAAGATGTTGTTATCCCAGCCCAAAACTTTTAAACAAGCAGGAGTCTGGATCAGTCTGTTTCAGTGGATACTTTATTTAAACTTTTGGTTTAGTGGAGAAAAAATATGATGCAAGAATTCAGTTCAGAGTTCTGCAAATAACTGTGGCTCCTTCTTGTTTTTGTACACAGGATGTTCAATCTGAGTTCTTGGTTGTATATAGTAACACAGACAGACCTTAATTATAATTCTTTAAAAGAACGGGGAGAAAACTTAAAGCTCTTCTTGTTCTCTTCCTTGCCCATCAGGCTTACAGCTAAACCATCTTGATTAGTGGGTTTTTCTGATATTTTAAAAACTCCTGCTAGTGCTGGAGATGTCAAACTGTCCTTAGTTGGTCCATTCCAGTAAGAGACCTTCTCCCCATATAATTACCTGCAATTCTTCACATGGCAATTTTTGTTCGTAGCTTTGATTTCAACAGCACGAGAGAGCTGGTTGCTGTCTTCTGTCCACTGAATAGCTAAACATAGAGCACTTTCTCATGCCTAAGATAAATAACTACACGTTTAACTGAGACTCCTAAATCATAGCAAGAGATGTAATTAATTTGCCTTTTTCCCAGGTTGGCACACAAGTGGTCAAACTCCAGTATCAGATCTCAATGAAACGGTTTCCTGCCTTAGCTGCTTTTGCGTGGACTCTAACCCATGCTCAGTCCTCTGCCGCCCTCTTGATTAGACAGATGTAGACCCAGGGTCCAGTGGAACTTGTTCAGCATGATGGCTGTGCCAAACATAGAATCCAGTCTGAATCTGTGCCACGGAAGGTGAGAATTCTACCTCTGAATCACCAATGTCCTCAGATGAACCTGGTAGTCACACCTCCGTCTAATGTTAGGCAGGCTCGAGGAGATATTTAGCAAGCTGAAGATGTCATGTCTTTATCTGTATTATCCGCATATCACTCTGAGTGAATTCCAGAGGAAATGCTGACAGATGAGAATAGGGAAGCCAAGGTGATTTAAATTCACCAGCAATAGTCTATCTCTTCTGTATACTTTTAAAGTTAATTGTAGGGTAAGCACAGATATGAGAAAAGACATCTTGGAAAAGTATAGTACTGACCTAGAAATCTTATGTAAATGCTTAGTATTATCTCGAATGACATATGAAGAAACAGGGGCATTTTAAGGTAAATTTATGTTGTCAGGTGCCATCGACACAGCAAAATACTGCCCAGTCCTGTGCCATCCTCCCAATTGTTATCAAACGAGCCCATGGTTGCAGCCACTGCATCAATCTGTCTTGTCGAGGACCTTTCTCTTTTTCCCTGTCTCTCCACATTACCAAGCAAGTGTCCTCATCCAGGAACTGGTCTCTCCATGTCCAAAGTATATGGGATAAAGTCTTGCCATCCTTGATTCTGAGGAGCATTCTGGCTGTGCTTCTTCCCAGACAAGTACATTTGTACTTTTGTCAATCCATGGTATTTTTAATATTCTTCACCAGCACCATCGTTCAGATGCATCCACTCTTCTTTGGTTTTCCTTATGCAGTTTCCAACTTTCATATGCGTACGAAGCAACTGAAACCATTGTGGCTTGGGTCAGGCATACCTGAACCTCAGAGTTAGTTTCATGCTTTTCAGCACTTTAAATAGGCCTTGTGTGGCAGATTTACCCAATGCAATGTGTTGTTTGATCTCTTAAGTGCTCCTTCTTTGAGCATTGATTATCCAAGAAAGACAAAATCTTTGGCAATTTCGATCTCTTCTCCATTGACCATGATGTTACCTACTAGCCCAGTTGTGAGGGAAAATGCAGTGTTTGGGTCTCCCTAAGATGGAAATTTGGAGGGGTTACTGTAATATTTTGGGATTTTTGCTTAGTTTGATCCATTTTTAGCAGGTCTCATCTCAACACAGAAAAGAGTAACTCATTGCATATGTCTAAAATAATGTGTGAATAATTAATACACTTAATGAGTGGCAAAGTTCAATCACCCCTTTTCACTGTAATAAGTGTGGGTGTAGTACAATACTTCAGTTCTTCTGTAGATTCCACTACTGATTTCCATCCTACAATCAGTTAAGTATAGTTTCTAAGAGATGATGGAAAACTGGTGAAATGATCTGTAACACTTACTAGCTTCAAGAGTCATACCAATAAAGAAATTGTAAATCAACACCGAGCCTGCAGCGTGGAGAGAGGGACATGTCGGACCAGAGCACTTGAGAGCAAATGAAGGGGGAGGAAGAGAGAATGACAGGCATCCTGGCCTATTAAGGCTCAAGAAAGGTCTCCCCATTTGGTACAGTCATTGCACAGAGTCATATGATCAGTCTCACTATGAAATATGGTATTCCTTGCTGATCCAAGACCCTATGGGGACAACACTGGGGAAGCAGGGTAGGCAGTGCACCCTGTCTGACCTCACCACACCAAGGCAAGGGTGTGCAGCAGAGCAGCAGGAGGAGCAGAGCATGGAGTTTTCGAGGGAGTACCAAGGATATACTTTGGGGCCAGAATGTGGCACCCCATAGGACTCAACCGGGGGATACTCCTGGAGGTCAACAAACAAACCTTGAACTATTTACAGGGTTTTCTTTTGTTGTTATTATTATTAATTTATTTTATTATTTGTTTCTATATTTTTTCCAGATATCGTTTATTTTTGTTGCTGTCATATTTTTGTTTTCTTTTGTCATTTCATCTTGTGATGTCTTGTTTTTTTGTGCATACCATTATCTCTGCACATCTATCTAGATAAGATAGACAGTCTGGAGGAGAAAACAATGAGACTGATGGTTCAATAGGAAAATAGGAGATGGGGAGGTGGGGGGAAAGAGGTGGTGTACACCCAGGGACAGGGTGTATGAGGCCTGATAGGATTGATCAAGAGTAATGTAACAGAGAGAAATTACTGAAACCCAAATGAAGGATGAGAATGATAGTGGGACAAGAAGAAAGTAAAAGGAAATAGAGGAAAGAAGTGGGAGGCACAGAGCATTTACAAAGGTCTAAATACAGGCATTAACATAGGTAAATATATTTAGATATTATGGGAAATAGATCTATGTGCATATACTTAAAGGGTTAGTATTAAGGCAGCAGATGGACATTGGGCCTCTACTCAAGCCTTTCCTTAATGCAAGAAGACTTTGTTCTATTAAATTGGCATTTCTTGGTATTGACCTTCCCAACACAATCAATAAAGACAATTGTGTGTGTATAAGCAATTATGGTGAAGAAAACTGATGGTACCTAGCTATCAAAAAATATAGCATTTGGGGTCTTAAAGGCTTGAAGGTAAAAAAGCAGCCATTTAGTTCAGAAACAACAAAGCCCACATAGAAGAAGCACACTAGCCTGTGGGACCATGAGGTATCAAAGGTATCAGAGATCAGGTATCAAAGAACTAAAAAATATATCTTTATAAAGAGGGGAAGTGCAGATTGGGAACCCAAGGTCCATCTGCAGGGGAAGTGGCATCTCCTTACAGAAAGAGCCAGTCAAGTCACAGTGTTGCAGCAATGAAATATGCATTTTTCCTCTAGTTCTAAAATGCTTCCTCCCTCCCACAATCATGATCTGAATTCTACCTTACAAATCTGCTTAAACCAGAGGATATACAGATAGGAACCAGAAACATGGGGAATCCAGGACAGAGGATCCCTTCAGAGGGAGAGTGGAGTAGAAAGGGGAAACTGATTATAAGGATCTATATATAACCTCCTCCCTGGGGTACAAACAACGGGGAAGTGGGTGAAGGGAGCCATAGGACAGCATTCAACTTGACAAAATTATATTAGTTTATAAATTATCAGTGGTTTATGAGGGAGGGGGAAGTGGGGAGGGGTGGAAAAAGGAGGAGTCAATACCAGGGGCTTAAGTGGAAAGAAAATGTTTTGAGAATGATGATGACATCAAAGGTACAAGTGTGCTTTGCATACAATGGGTGTATGGATGGATTGTGGTAAGAGTTGTATGAGCCCCCAATAAAATGATTTTTTTAAAAAGAAATTGCAGATCAAGTTCTTGTTGCTAGGTGCCATTAGTTAGTTCCAACTATGTTCAAAAGAATTAAACACCACCTGGCCTTGTTCCATCTTCACAATTGTTCTTACACCTGAGCCCATCATTGCAGACACTGTATCGCTCCATCTTATTGATGACCTTTTTTTGTTGTTGCTTAAGCATGATGTCCTTCTCCAGGGAGTGGTCTTTTCTGATAAAATGTCCAAAGTACAGGGAATAAGTCTCTTTCTCCTCGCTTCTAAAAAGCATTCTGGCTATGCTTCTTCCAAGACAGGTTTATTCGTTTTTCTGGCAGTCCATGGTACTTGTGATATCCTTCACCAACACCATAGTTCAAATGCATCGATTTTCTTTTTAGGCCTTCTTATTGAATGTCCAAGTTTCACATGTGTATGGGGCCACTGAAAAATGCGATGACTTGTGTCAGGCATACTTTTATCCTCAAAGTAACTTCCTTGCTTTTCAACACTCTAAAGAGGCCTTGTGCAGCAGAGTGTTGATGGTAGACCCAAGAAAGATAAAATCCTTGACAACATCAATCTTTTTTGTCTATCATGATGTTTAATATGGGTCCAGTTCGTGAGGATTTTTGTTTTCTTTACATTGAACTATCATCCCTATTAAAGGCTGCAATCCTTGCACTTCATCAACAGTATTTCACATATTTATGTGAAATTTTCAAAATTGATATTGCTGTGTGCAGAGGTAAGTCATATGACCATGATACTTGAATCTCAGGGTGGTATAAAGACAAGTGGCTGTTGTTATAATGACAAGCGGTGCCATTGAGTTTTGCTTTGTCTCAAGACTGTCCTATGAAAATCAGAATTAAACATTGCCCCACACTGCTGTCTTCATGATATTTGCTATGCTCAAACCCATTGTTGGGGTCTGTGTTAATCCATTTTGTCAAGGACCTTTCTCTATGTTACTGAGCCTCCACTTTGCCAAGCATGATGTCTCTTTCCAGAGACTGATCCCTCTTTCAAACATGTGTAAAGGACATGAGACAAAGTCATACCATGCTTGATACCAAAAAGCATTCTGACTGTACCTCTGTCAAGATGTCATTCTTTTGACATCCCGTTTTATTGATTGATTGATAGTCAATATTCTTTGCCAACACCATAATTCAAAGGTATCAATTCTTCTTCGGTTTTACTTATTTTTATCCAGCTTTTGTATGCATACGAGGTAATTGGAAATACCGTGACTTGGATTAGATCCACCTTAGTCCCCAAAGTGACATTGTTGCTTTTGACCACTTTTAAGAGGTCTTTTGCAGGATACTCTCGCAATGCAACATGTTCTTAGGTTTCTTGACTGCTGCTTCCATGTGTCTGGACTGTGAATTCAAGTAGAATGAAATCCTTGACAATTTCAATCTTTTCTCCCTTTATCAAGATGTAGCTTATTGATCAGTTATGAGGATGTACAGGATGTAGCCATACTGAAGACTATAGTCTCTAATTTTCATCAGTAAGTGCTTCAGATATTTTGACTTTCAGCAGACATGGTTGTGGCAGCTGGAAAGCACAGGTTGCCAATTAATTTTTCTCCAAATCTGATGTCATGTTCTTCTTTGCATAGTTCAATTTCTTGGGTCATTTGCTCAATATGCACATTGAATATGTGTGATGAAAGTATATAGCCTTAACACACATCTTTCCTGATTTTAAGCCACACAGTATTTCTTTCTTATGTTTGACTGACTACCTTTAAGTCTTAGGACACGTTCTACACAAGCACAATTTGGTGTACTGGAGTTTCCATTCTATTCAGCATTTTTCAAAGTTTGCTAGCAGTTTAAGAACATAGTAGACATGCCATTCTCATACTATGTACTGCCCATTCATATAATTTTGTAGGTTGTAGTGTAGTACACTCTTGTCTGGAAGCAGGTTTTTTTCCTTTTTAAATTTCTATTGTTCGGTTACTTTGTACATTTCTTTGTTATCTCTATTCACCAATGGGTTATGCTTAAAACATACTTTTCTGTGAGTGAGTATTAAAATATATTTCCAAAACACGTTGAAAAGTATCTGCTGTAGAAAAATGAGGGCAATCCTAGAATTTTACATTTGGATTCTAGATGCTTTAGAAAATATTACTGTAAACCAGACATCAAAAGAAAATACCAATAAAAGAAGCTGAAAGCATTGCCAACAAAATGTGAACACTGGAGTATTTATTTATATTGCTATTCAGAATCATACAGTGCTACCTTTACATCATTTAGGTCAAGCTCTTTAGCATTCACAAGTAGATTTAAAGACATGTACAAGTTTGTACCCGTCATGAACAGGTACTTAAATAATTTAAAAGATTTTGAAATCTTTGGAAACACAGCAAAACCAATCTTGCCAAATGCTGATGATCAAACTGCTCCCTATCATAGATCCAGACAAATAGATGTCAAAAGTGCTCCACACATATACATTTCAGAGCTAAATTTCATGTAACTATGTACAACACTATCATTAATACATTTGAAAAGAACAAAAGTGTGACCCAATGAATAATATCTGCAAGCACCCAAAATTAGTGTTGATTTAGTCCAATGATATAAATATAAATCTTTACATATGACATGAAAAATAAGTTTACAGATTCACAGAAGACATGTTTCACTTATACGAGCACATATGATTTCATAAGCAAACTGAATTCATTGTCATTGAGTTCAGATTCATACAATACATGCTTCCCAATGTTAAAATTACTGTACACAGATCCTTGATTTAATTTCTTCACAATTTACATGGCACATAATTCATGTACAATGTAATTCAGTGGCTTAAATATATCTAGGTGCAATAGTCGCCACAATCATTTTGGGGACATTTTCTTTATTACTACACCATTATTATATCCCATTATCCCACAACTTTCCCTGCCATGACCCGATGAAATTGTTCATCCAGTTACTGCCTCAGTGGATTAACAATCCTGGGTATCATATAAAGGAAATTATACTGCAAACTCCAACAATGACAACAAATAAATCATAGAAAAGCCTTGATCCAAAAGAAAGAAGATCATTGAAACCAGAACAAAGACAAAATGAATCAAAAGGAAAAACAAGTGATTATGTGTTCGATTGTAGCCTCCCTATATCTATAATGATCCACTTTGGCATGCACATTGAAGGCAAGCCTGTTCACATCCCCAGCTAATGGTCGGAGGGTGTTCAAGGGTGCCTTAATTTGCCTTTGGACTCTGAAAGTGGATTTTAGGCTTTCACTGTCTTCTTTAGAGACTCAAAATCTTTCAATGTGCAACAATGATTCAGGAAATTATTGATCCATGTTATTTTTATGTTTGGAAATAGATATCACTCAGCTTAATTGTGATGAAATCATTAGAGAAATTATAAGAGCCCAAACTAAAAAGACATGTTTTTAATTAGGAAATTATAGAAACTGAACAGCTATCTAAAACCAAAATGTATTAATTTATTGTAAAATTTGCTGATCATAAATTTTAATGGTATCTCTTATTTGTTCATTTAGAATGATAACATTTTTTATAAACAACCATCAAAATTGAACTATGAACCACTGAAAGCAAAATTGGTGCAAGCCAATTTGCCATTGTTGGAGATTAATAGAATTTTACATTGACTGCTGAAACAATGGAATTCACTGACATTTGTGGAATTCTCTTTTTGTAAAAAGTGTGATATATTGTAAAAACCTTAGTATCTCACAGTCACTAAATTCTTATAATCTGGTTCATCTCATCCTGTTAAATAGCATCTGCAACTTTTGCATTAATAATGTCTGAAAGTTGCATTTTTAAAAGTTACGTCATTGAGAACTAAGGGTGTTTGAAATAGCTCATGGGAATATTCCATTGTCTTCTAATTTCATTTTTCCACAAACTTCTTGAAGCACCCTCAAATATATCACATACATACCATTTGAATGCTTGACTAAACAGAGGAGAGGCCATTACAGATTATCAATGTTTAGGGACCTCACATACCTTAATCCAGCCCTGTACCTATTTGTTGGAACTCCCTTTTTTCAACAAATTGGAGGGAAACTGTACACAGGAAGATTGCCAAATGAAAAGCAAAGGAAGCAAGTTGGCTACATCTGTGGAAAGAGATGATTGTGAAACTCAAAGTTATTAGTCAGAACCAGGCAAGGTCCAACTGTGGAACAACCTATCAGTTGCCCGTATAAAAGATGAAGTTAATGCTGAAGAAGATTAAGACAAGTCTCCCAGAGTCAGAGAGTCAGGTCGCTTGAGTATATCCTACCTGAATATACAGGTCTTTTCAAAAACAGAGTTTAGGCATTGTGCATGAACGCTCTTCTCAAAGAGGCCTGTACCTTCAGGTAAGAATGAAAGAAAAAGACCCAAATGGATGTTACAAGAGACTTTAAAACTTGCTTTCGAACATAAGGTGGCTAAAGTGCAAGGAAGAAATGATTAAATAAAAGAGGTGAGTAGAAGATTTCAAAGGATGCCTCAAGAAGACAAGTAAAGTGTTATAAAAACCAAGAGGAGGAAAAGAACACCTCTGGCATTTCTCAAAATTTCCCACATAGACTTCTTTGATGTTGCAACTCAAGGCCTGAAGGCTCATTAACACCTTTGGTATGCAGATGAATTGATAGTAGGAAGATAAAAATTAGCTGACCATGCCACAACAAAAGAGTTGGAAAGGAATCAGGGACACATTAGACAGCTATGGGAAAATCCAAAGCTGGGCATGATCAGAACAAGGTCATCTAGACAGGTGAAGGTCACCTGGGGTACCCACACACTAGGTACCAGCAACATCACATCACAGGTTTGCCTGAACTTGGCCACTAGGAATAGCTATACCCTCAACCATGCCCCATTCAAGTGGGGTAGAAGGGAATCAAAAACAGAGATCAAGGGCGATGGCAAACTCTTGCAGTCCCCAATGTGTGGCCTTGCTTTCTTTCCAGAAATGGCGTGTCCTATCTCAGACTCTAAGACCTGAAACTTCTCTTTCTTTTATAAAAGTTTCTTGGATTTACAAGTGCCTCTGCCAAGTTAATTCCTTCGGCATTGAGAAGCAAGAACTGAGGCAAAGCATACCAGAAACCTAACAGAGTCCCCCTGCTTGGTGAACTAGAGGATTTGAGGCACTTGTTAACGAAGACCAGAGACTGCAACCTTCAAGAGATTGCGGCTCAATGTAAAATACAAAATCAAAATCTTCACAATCTTCAGCAAACTACATCATGATAAACACAGAAAAGTTTGAAGTCATCCTGGGTTTTACTTGGATCCGCAATCAATGCTAATGGGAACAAAAAGAAGCAAGACATTAAAAAAAATCTGACATTGAGCAAATCTGTTGTACCCGACTTCTTTTAAGTGTTCAAGGGCAAACATATCACATGGAGGACTCAGGTGATCTTAGTCCTTAGTATTAGAAAATATCTATCCATGGCATTTTCAACCACCTTATATTCATATGAAAGCTGGAAATGGAAGACCAGAGAATATAAAAGTTGATGCATCTGAATTATGCTGCTGATGAAGAATCATGAAAGTCCTATGCACTGCCAGAAGAGCAAAGAAATCTGTCTTGGAAGACCCACAGCCAGAATTCTCCTTAGAAGTTCAAAGGTTGAGGCTTCATCTCATATACATTGAGTATGCAATCAGGAAAGACCAGCTTTGAGAAAAGGCTATCATGGCTGGTCAGGTGGAAGATCATCAAAGACAGAGAACACTCTCCAGCAGATTAGTTAACACAGTTGCTTGTGACAACAGTTGTGAGGATGGAATGGAAGAGGGTAGTGTTTCCTTCTGTTGGACAAAGGGTCTCTGTGAGTCGGAACCCACTCAGTGGCCGTTAACAACAAGGGGCAACATGTTGCATGATGCAGGAAGCACCAAAGAGGCATGGAAGTGTGAGAACTCTGGGATGCTCCCCCCCCCCCCCCCCACCCCCAGGTCTTGCTTCTCAATGTTGAAAGAATTCACATGGCTGAAGCACTTTTGTAAAAGCAAGTAACTTTATGAGGGAAGTTTCGGATAATACTGTCTCAGATGGTACACACTATCTCTGGAAAGTCCATGCCAGAAAATGACTGCTTAAGAGGAGCATGAAAAACCACGTGGGAAAATGGCAATTAAAAAGAGTCCACAGGGCCAAAAGAGGAGTCCCTGAACCCCCGCAAAAAAAAAAAGAGAGAGAGAGAGAGAGTGAGCTCTGAGAGCACACGTGAGAGAGAGACTCTCTGAGCTGCAAGAGAGAGGGTGGCCTGTCCTCAGTTTCTGCTATTCTTCCCCTCCTATGGGTGGGTGGGCATAGTTGAAGCCATTCACCATCCTTAGTGGTTGAGTTTAGGTGCATGTAGAAAGTCACATTGCTGGGGTCTAGTGTGTGTGCTAGGTGACCTTGGTCTGAACATACCCAGCTTTGAATTGTCCCCAATAGGTGTTTGATGTGCGCCTGATTTCTCCCCTTTCTTGTGACACAGACGGCTAGTTCTTGTTTAGACTCGGCATTCAGTGGAGACAACACGCTTTATCCCTAATCTTCCTACCTATCAGAAGGAACATACAGAGCTGCTCTACCAACAAGATTTGGTTGACATTCACTTGTTTCAGAAACGTTCAGTAGAGTGAAGTAAGTGCTCATCTGTAGCAAATTGGAATGTGTGATGTAGTGCCAGTTTCAACCTAGATGAACCAATGGCGTCTGCCACAAGTATTTACTCTATGATCCTATACTTTGGGGAAAAAGACAGTGTCTCATATCTTAAAATCTAGTTGGCATTTCTTGAGACAGGAGAGAGTAAACATTACACAATGAGACAGGCTTATTCTGTAGGGCACAGAGGAGCTGGCATTTGCTCAAATTGGTATTTGCTTCCAAGGCTGTCAGTGTTCCTTTAAGTTCACTCTTATTCCCCTATGAAGGCAGTAGTCTTCTTGGGTTGGGAATACCAGCAATGGTTGATAGGTTCAAAGTGAGGACTTTTGGGTTAGCAGCCAAATCCACCATGCAGATGTGAATCATACAATCAGCAAGGTAGTTCTTGCCTAGTCTTCTTAGACTAGGCATTCGGTGAAGACAACACACTCTATCCCGAATCTTCCTACCTATCAGAAGGAACGCCCAGAACTGCTGCATCAACAAGCTGCTGGTTAATCTGTGCTTATTAACGAATCTGTAGTGAACTGGTGAAGCGCTTGGGAAATTGTTCACTACAGATAAGTAAATGGGCACAAGTAATCCCTGTCAGGGATTATAAATCTGAAGAAAGGTTGATTCTATTGAATGGGTTTGGAAGACAGGCAGATGCCAAGCATACCAGAAACAGAATTTTGGATGTGTTGAAAATGGGGCAACTCTTCATTACAGATTAGTCAATAATTGCAACTAAACTTGCATTACTTTGTGAATTAGGTCAACGGGCACTACCAGCACGCTCCTTATGGACAAGGCTGAAGCGCTGGCCCTATTCCGATGTAGGAGAAGGCTCCCATGGCCTTCTGTTCCTAGTGGAAGCTTCTTGATGAAGATGCCCCGGCAATAAACAGGAGCAGAATCTTCAAACCCCAGACCTGCCCTGAGTTGCTAAACTGATCACAAGGTTGGTCTCATTACCAGGTTAGTCACCCTTTCTTTAAAACCCTAACTAGCAAGATTTCAGTCCAGACTGCCATTAGGAAGTCTCTTCAAAATGCTATTTATAGTTCATAATCAACATAATCCTATTTGCAAGTACAGTATCATACATAATGAGCCATTTGATTTGCAAATTTCCTAATGCCATTAATCTGACAACTTTTATGCCAGGTCAGGCTGCCTGAAAGGACTTTTTTCACTAATAAAGTCTCAGGGTGGATGCTTCTGTGGTTTCATGTTTATTAGCGTAGATTATAGGAAAGGAATGCACTAGCAAAGGGGGCGTTTTCTGCACCCTTAGCTCAGATATTTTGTCCCAATTTATCAGTCATCAAATAGAGGAGTAGTAGTGTTAGTCTCAGTAGCCTAGAGGAAAGATCCAGGGAGATGGTCATATGAGTAAGAGAGAACTTTATATCAAAGAGCAGTGGCACACTAAGAAAACATCCCAGCCCAGTTCAGACCAAGTCCATAAATCTGATATTACTCCATTTGTCAATACTAGACCATAAGTTCCTCTTTAGACTCACACACCCATGCAATGATGCTGAATGCAGAAAGACCACAGACTAGTGGGTGCAAAGTCTTGTGGATCCAGTGGTTGTGGAAGCCTCTCAGCACTGGCATGGGTCTCCATATGGCTCTTCCAGCTGCAGGACTCTTGCTGTATCAGTGTGACTTGTCAGCAGAAAAAAAGAAGCAAAGAGAGTAGGGCTGAGCCCCGGTGGCCTACTGGTTGAGTGCAGGACTGCGGCCCACTGGGTTGGCAGTTCGAATCCAGCAGCAACTCTCCAGGAGCAAGGCTGGGCCTCTCACTCCCACCAGAGAGCAGTGATGCTCCCTCCCCCACCCCCCAAACAAAAAACAAAAACAAAAAGAAGCAAAGAGAGTATATCTGGCCTCCAGTGAGCTGTTTATCTCCTTAGGCCTCCAAATGAGGATATCAAGCTGCCACCTGATTGACAGGCTAGACTCCACCCCTTCACAAATGGACACTAGATTATGTAACTACCACAGGAGGTGTTGCAAAATAGCGATGTGATTCTGATTCGGGACAGTTGACTGGGCAAGGAGCTGCTAATCATAAGGTCAACACTTCAAGCCCATCAGCCAATCCAAGAGGAAAAGATGAGACTGTCTGTTCCTGCAAAGATTTAACATCTCAGAAGCCCTAAGAAGCAGTTCTACTCTGTCTTATAAGGATGCTGAGTCAAAATGGACATGATAGGAATGGGTTGGTTTGGGATTTTAACTATGTGATCTTAGATCAGACTCTTCACTTCCTAGGGTCTTCCCTTCATAAGCTTCATGAAGCCCTCCCAACCCTCAGTGAGGGTCTCTCACTATACCCAACACAGACTTCACCCGATGACAAGGCATCATATCACAATCACCTGTTTACCATTTGCTTCCCGCATTGCAAGGCAAGACAGCTGAGGTCAGAAACTGCATCTTATTCACTGATGAGCCCCTAAAACCAAACTCACTGCCACCGAGTCAATTCCAACTCATAAGAACCTTCTACGACAGGGTGGAATCTGCTCTCCCCCACCCCCGAGTTTCTAGATTGTAACCTTTTACAGGGGTGGAAAGCTTCATCTTTCTCCAGAGGGGCAACCAGAGATTGGAACAGCTGACCTTAAGGCTAGACCACCATGTAACCACCGTGCCACCACTTCATAGCAAGTGACTGGCATATAGTTAGATAGCAACATGCTCGCCCATCAGGACTGATTGCGGGTTTCTCCCAGCTAAAAGGGCCTGTGATTCTAAATGTGCTATAATTTTTTAAAGTTAGAGACATGTCAAGGTGGGACTTTGTTCAGGTAACTTTTACTGGTGGCTGTGCTCAAAACTCAAAATCAATGAGGTTGAACGGGAAGATTGCCATCTTCGACTACGCAGTGGAAACCTCTAGCAAACCCAAGGCAGCCACAAGACGACACCTGTGTTTCTTCGAGGTTCTGACGGAATTGGCCATAGTCCTGCAAGAGGAGCCATGGGAAAGGTGTATCTTGGTGGTGTCTCCTAAGTTGGGGTAAAGATGGGACTTTCTATTTCTAGAAAGAGTTACAGTCTTGGAAACTCGCAGGGGCACTTCTACCCTGCCCTGTAGGGCTGCTTTGAGTTGGCCTCAACTCGATTGCAACACGTGTGTCTCCTACATGAATCGATGTGCAGCCAAAATTGAGACTCACTGGGCTAATCTTAACTCAAGCTATTACTTGCTCTTGGAGATTTTCAATTTCACACATTAAAAAACCAAACAAGTAATATATGCATACAAATAAAGCATGTGCATTCTATTAAAAATCAGAAAATAAATGCAAGGAGAGAAAAATTTATTTTTCAAACACCTGTAATTTTTTTTCAGAGATAATCCCTTTTACGTGTTTCGCCACATATCTTTCTAAACACAGGTCTTTCTGTCTAGCAAAACCACATATTCTGTTTTGTAACTTGCTGCTTTCATTCAGAAGTATTTTGTAAACATCTTTCTATGTCAATGAAAACATTCCTTTACTGTTATTGATTAATTTTTCATGGGAAAAATAACAAAGTTGTGCCTCTTTCAACTGTTCTCATGGGAAAGTATAATCTTAGGTACACTTAGAATTTAAATTTGTTTTAGAAAAGTGCGCTGGGGGCTGAGCCCCAGTGGTGTAGTGGTTGAGTGTGAGACTGCGACCCACTGGGTTGGCACTTCAAATCCAGCAGCAGCTCTCCAAGAGCAAGGCTGGGCCTCCTACTCCCACCAGAGGGCAGTGATGCCCTCCCAAAAAAGATAAGTCTGCTGTTTAACTTGATATCTTGAGTGTGTATTTCTCACATACTGTTTCAAATATATATATATATGTGTGTGTGTGTGTGTGTGTGTGTGTGTGTGTAAATTGGAGGGCATCTAGTTCATCACATTCTATATTGTTATTTTTGAGGTGCAGCCAGAGATCTGAAGAGGAAAATTTCAGCAGGCCAGGTTAGATAACTATGACAGTGGACAAGTCTCCACTTAGACACAAACTCCCTTAGGAGAATTTTCATACATGGTTTGAGTCTTCTATATAACCTATGTGAAACCACAATACTTGAATATGTTACAGAAGACATTTAGAAATTTGTGCATATAAAAGTCTACAATAGATTTTTCCCCATAAACAAATCCAAATAAATTCCATGTTTGAGTTAAATGGAAGATTGGAGATATAATAGCCACAAAGCTGTGAGGGGGCTATTATGAAGAATAAAAGGATAAAGGAAACCATAATAAAGAACACACCACAGATACGTATGTTATTCTGATCACACAATGATGTCTGGATTCAGAATAGACATCTTTCCTTCTCAAGGTCCATCCATCAGGGACTCTGAAAATGACCTGTGGCATTGAGCGACTGTGACTGAGACTTGTCTGTTGTGTTCAGACTTCCTTTATTGTCTTTACTTGCTCCCTTGGCAACTCTGGGAGAGTCAATGAATTTACTGAATTTATGCAATACAGTGTTATATGCCTTAGTATACATCTATCCTTTGCATGCTCCCATTAACTCTACTGAAAAATCCTTAAAAGTGAAACACTATTACATGAGAAACTATTTTTGTTAATTTTAATGGGAAAACTTGTAATCCATTTCATCATAAGAGCTAGTTTTCCAAGATTAAGAACAAACAAACACACTAACAAGAAACACACAAGACCTTTTGGTTTTGTTGTTTGATGCCATGGAATGGTTTTGACTCCTCAGCAACCCTAGATACAACAGAACTAAACAGTATCTGGTCCTGCTCCATCTCTCAATCGCCCTTATGTCTGAGCACACCGTTGTGGGCACTGTGTCAAACCATCCCTTTAAGAGCCTTCCCCTCTTTTGTTGGACCTGCACCATATCAAACACGATGTCGTTCTCGAGGAGCTGGTCTCTCCTGATAATATGGTCAAAGTATGTGAGATGAAGGCAGTCTCACCATCTTTGCCTCTGACGAGCACTGAGTTGCACTTCTTCCACGACAGATGTGTTTGCTCTTTTGGCAGTCTATGCTACTTTTAGTATTCTTTGCCCAAACCGTGATTCAAATGTTTCCCTTCTTCCTTGGTCTTCCTTATTCAATGGCCAATTTTCACATGCACATGAGGCCATTGAAAATATCATGGCCTGGGTTTTATACACCTTTGTTTTCAAAGTAACCTGCTTGCTTGTCAACACTTTGAAGACATCTTGTGTAGCAGATTTAACTAATGAAATGGGTCATTTGATCTCTTGACTAACTGATTCCATGGACATTGATTGTGGATCCAAGCAAGATGAAAGTATTAACAACTTTAATCTTTTCCCCCCTTTATCATTGCTACTTATTGGTCAAGTTGTGCAGAATTTGGTTCTCTTTACATTGAGCTGTATGTAATCCATACTTAAGACAGCAATCCTTGAGCTATCTCAGCGAGTGCTTCAAGTCTTCCTCACTTTTAACCAAGCAAGGTGTGTCTTTTTGCATACTGTAGGTTGTTAATAAGCCATTTTCCAATCCTGATACCACATTCTTCTTCCTACAATCCAGCTTCTCTGATGATTTGCTCAGCTTATAGAGACTGAATAAATAGGATGAGAGGAAACAACCCTATCGTACATCTTTCTTGATTTTAGACCATGCAGTGTTCCTTTGTGCTGTTCACAAAGCTGCCCCTTGATCCATGTGTAGGTTCTGCATAAGCACAATGAAATGTTCTGGAATTCTTCTCAAGGCTTTCCATACGGTTATATATGCCCTAACTCATATAGTCTAATGCTTATGAATAGTCAATGCAAACATCTTTCTGCTGTTCTCTGCTTTGAGCCAAGGTCCATTTGATATCAATAATGCTATCCCTCTTCTGATATTCCATGTCCTCTTCTGAATCTGCCCTGGACCTCTGGCTGCTTCCTGTCAAAGTACTGCTACAATGATTGTTGGATGTTGTTTATGAATGTTTTCTTGCATGTGATGTCAATCACAGTGTTTTACAATTGGGGCATCTTCTTGGGTCAGCTTTCTTTGGAATGGGTAAAAGTATAAAAAATTCCCAATTTTTTAGCATAGAGAAGTGATTCCTTCCAGTGCTTCACCAGCTTGTGGAATCACTCCAGGTAGTATTCCATCAGTTCCTGGAAACTTGTTTTTGACAAATGCTTTCACTGTAGCTTGTTCTTGTTCCTTTAGTAGCATTGGTCCTCACTCATACACTACATCTTGGAGGAGTTAAATGTCGACTAGTTTTTGATTTTGGCTTTTTTTGTACAGTGAGTTTGAGTATTAGTCCCTTCTTCTTTTGATGCTTCCCACGTCAATCAACATGTGGCCTATGAAATCTTTTGAATATTGCAAACTCAAGGCTTCCGTTTCTTGAGTTCTTTCAGTTTAAAATATGCTAAATAAGTACCTCCTTTGTGGTTTTCTTCCTTCCCCCCCCCCAGCAGATTTATTGGCACATAATTTACATATCTCACAATTGGGTAATTCAATCATTTATTCATATCAAGGGGAATTGTACAATCACCACTAAGTTTACCTTAGAGCACACACATCCCCACCCACCACAGTTTAATTGTCTTCAACATGAGTTGTGCCATCAGTTCCAAAGCACCCTCCCTTTCCTGCCCTCATTATCCACTCCCCAAGGCCCTTTTCCTTCTCTATTACCTGTCTCCCACTCCTGAATTCCCTATAACAACTTGTATCTGTTGTCATCATTATACTTCCACTCCTCCTGTGCTTCACCACTGGGAAACCCAACAGGAAGCAATGAAAAACAAATTGTATTAAAGTGGTAAGGATAAGACCATGTTCGTATAAAGACAAAAACAGAAACAATGCATGACAGAGAGAAAATCCCCATCAACATTCAAAAAGCCTGGGAAGAAATGTCTGTCATGGAACAGCTATGAGATATTTGTACCCAGAACAATTTCAGATCATGTCTTTCGGGGGATCAATAGGCCAGGTACCATGTTCAACCCAGCATAATCAAGAGTGCCATGGATTCTGCTTGATAGTAAGGCTGCTCGGCCCCGTCTGACTAGGTACTCTGCAGTTGGGTTTTGGGTTCCCACGTCCACCCCCAGCCTTTCACAAATTGGGTGTTCAGATCCTTTTGGTTTTCTAACTATGTCTTTGCACATTTCATTATAATATTTGATTTTGCCTTCTCTAGTCATCTTTTGAAATTTTCTGTTGTGTTCTTTAGCTTCATTATTTTCTCACTTGCTTTAGTTACTCAATGATTAAAAGCAAACTTCAGAATCTCTTCTGACTTGCACCGTGATCTTTTCTTCCTTACCTGTCTTTTTAAAGGACATGTTGCCTTCTTCGTGAATGATGTTCTTAGTGTCTTCTCATCGGCGCTTCTGTCACTAGTGTTCAGAGCACCAAATTTGTCATTGAGATGTTCTCAAAATTCACGTGAGAGAAACCCAAGGTCGTATTTTGGCTCTACTGGACTTGTTTGCATGTTCTTGAGCTTCAACCTGAACTTACATATGAACAATTCATAGTCAGACTCTGGGCTGGTTTTTGTTGCTAATATTGAGCAACAATATTATGCTCTATTTCAGAAACATAGTCAGTTGATTTCTGTGTATTCTATTTGGAGAAATCTATGTGCAGATGCCCTTTATGTTAAAAAAAAAGGTTTGGGGGAGGCAGAAGTCATTGGTCTTGCAAAATTCTATCATGAGATGTCTGTCATTAGCATCAAGACCATATTTTCCAACTATTATTCCTTCCTCCTTTATTTCCAATTTTTGCATTTCGATCATTAGTAATTGCAATGCATCTTGATTGTATGGCTGATCAATTTCCGACTAAAAATGTTGGTGGAATTCTTCAATTTCTTTATTAGCTTTTGTGGTTTATTCATAAAATTGAATAATTGTTGAATTGAGCAGATTTCCTTGTATTCATATAGATAGTATGCTCTCCCAACAGTATTGTACTTCAAGATAGATCTTGAAATGTCCTTTCCAACTCTAAACATAATTTCATGTCTCTTCATTGTTTCATTTCCAACATAGTAAACCATTTGATTTTGATTTAAAGTGCATAATGTCAGTCCCATTGAGGTCACTAGTGACTAGAAAGTCAACATTTTAGCATTCCATTTTATTTTTCACAACTTCCAATTTTCCTAGATTGATATTTTGATTACTCCATGTTCCAATTATTAACTGATGTTTACAGCTATTTTCCTCATGCCTTATCAGCAAATGAAATCTTTGAAGGTTTTATCTCCACAGGTTTTACTCCAGTTACATCACTACGGAGGACTGCTTTGTGAAGGTAGGTCTTCCTCAAGCATAGTTTGAATGTCTTTCAACCTGAGGGCCTCCTCTCTTGACACTCTCTTTGACCATGTTCTGCTTTTATTCATTAAGCCTTTCAGTATCTGATGGTGTTTGATGCTATCCAAAAGGTTTTCAGTGGCCAATTCCTCCCAGTCCAACTTCATAGTATGTTCTTGGTCTGCAAGCTCTGCTGAAACCTGTTCACTTTCAGTGACCCTGCAGGTGTTTGACATGCCAATAACCTAGCTTCCAGCATCACAACAATCACAGTGGAACAAACTGATGGACAAGTGGTAGTTTTGAGTGGTATACTGGGGCATCTTTCTTGAGAAAACCTATACATTATCACTGATGACTAGTTTTCATTGTATATGTAGAGTGAAAACTTAACAATCTGTTAAGCAACTTGAATATAGGTCCCTGCTAGACTTTGACTCCTCAGATGTCCACAATTATTATGCTTATACTTAATTACACAAGTTGAATTTTTGTTTTGTTTATTTTTGCTGTGCCACTTGTTTGCTTTGGGTCTTTCTGAATAGCCTTTGGTGTCACAGCAACACACAAGGCACCACAGTATGACAAACTGATAGACAAATTGGAGTATAAAACATTTTAGTTAAACAATAAAGACAAACTTATATAAGAAATAGATAGGTTTTTGAAAAGAAATGCATGTAATCTGTAGTTGGAACATGACCAAGGTTTATTGTACTAACTCAAGGAAGAAGGAAAATCTTAATAATAGGTTGTGGTGGGAGGAGGCGGGATGCAAAGTGTGGATGTTGAGGACAATAAAGTGAGTGACACAGGCAATATCTCAGGACTCATGTGCCTCACACTGTATTTAACAATAAAGATGCTATCAGCTGCAAACTTTGTAATGGTTTCCATGCTCAAGTCTGTTGTCTTGACTACTGCAAATTTTGAGTGTCTCCAACCTGAAGACCCATCTTCCAGAACAATACCAGACAACATTCTGTTGTGATCTGGAAGGCTCCCATTGGTTAATGTTAGAAATAAATTGTCACAATTGTTGCTCTACTCTTTCTTGTTCTAGAAAACCAACCCAAACAAACAAACAACTCATTGTCATCAAGTCATAGCAGCCCTGTCCACGCTGAATGACTCTGCCAGCACATTTTGCACTGGTGACAGCATAATAGCATCAGATAAACCACCACAGTACAAGTTTAAAGACACATGGTGGCCAATAAAGTTGAAGCCCATCAAAAAAGCTTTAAAAACCTATGGATGTAACCTGAGCACCACAGTCAGAAGAACCTTATATTTTGCTACCACCGACCCCCACCTCTAAACCAATCTTTTGGTGAGTGGACCAAGACAGACTATTTGGTTCTTCTAAACATGGCACACAATTCAAATATGTTCCATATGATAGTCACTATAGTAGTTATATAATAGTTTGTCAATTTGAGGATTAAGAGCATAGGGGTGGAGTCTAGCTTGTCAAGCAGATCATAGCCAATGAGGCCTCTGTGTGGGCATGGCCTTCTCTTGAGAATTTTTGGAACTCTGGTACTTCTTCATTGGAGGTAGGAGACATTTCTCCCTGCCGACTCCCCGGGAGACATTTGCAGCTGACAAGACACACGGAACTGCACTAGTGCCCTGTGCTGGAGAAGCCACATGGACCTACCCTGATGCAACCAGACCTCTGAAGCCAGAGGAGCCACAGAGCCCTGCCAGTGCTAGATGCTTACAACACTGCTGGATCCAAAGACTCTCTACCCACTGGCCTGTGATCATCCTGCATTTCATGTCATTGCATGAGCCTTGTGAGTCTAAAGAGGATTTTACAGTTTGGTATTGTACATATAGTCTAATATTTGATTTGTGAACTTGGACTGGACTGGGTTGGAATGTTTTCTTAATGTACAATTATCACTTATGTAAAACTCTCTCGTACACTTATATATGTCTTTGGATTTGTTTTTCTAGTCTACCCGGACTAACACAGTCACTAACTAGAAGAGGTTACACTGAGTAAATTGATGAATATGTTTTAAAACTGAAACCACAGTGTTGAAATAGCACTTTCCATTCGGCGTGTTTGTTTTAAAAGTGGGCAGAAGGTAGCTGTTCCTGGAACTAGCTTAACTCTTCAGCAGTCATTTTGGTAAACCACCACACACCCAAAGTTCTCTCTGTAAGGTAAGTCTATACACATAGGTCCTTGTGGCAGACATGTGTTTTGGGTCTTTAGCAGTGACTGATGTGGTTCTGGATGCTCCCATTGCATGGATCATTTCATCCATCAGGCTAAACTCCAGGATTTTTTTTATATAATGAGCTTGTTTTTTAATGTTTCTAATTTTGATCTCCATTAAAGAGACAGTTTACCGGTACAGCGAAGATTTATTTGAGTACAAGATGGATTTAACATCATTGTGGAATATATAATGAATACACAAAAAGGTTAAAGAAAAGCACAAGGCAATTAGCACACTTTTCAAGAACAGCTGAGTCTTACCTTATGGTGACGACCATTCAGTTTTTTTGACCAGTTTTTTTATTGTCAGATTCATAGCTCAGTTACTGTTCTCAGTCATTTATGTGTTTCCAGGCAGTAGGCATTTCATTTTGTTGGAGGAGGGAAAGCTTTTGACATTAGGAAATAAAAATGCCTTAAATATGATTTGTTAATTGCTTGACGTTAGCTGTTAAATAATTGGAAGCAGGACCTTTTTGCAAGGCAGGCAATGGAATACTAAAAGAGACACTTTCCCTGTCTTCTGGAAAAGCAGTCAGACATTTTCAAAGCAATGAGCAAGCCTCCGGTCTTTGCAATTTTAAAGTGAGATGACTACACAGGCACCTTAACCGTGTCAGAAAAAGAATGGAGCAGCAAGGAGGAATTCTAATTTTGCCATTCAGTACGTTGGAAGCTGGACATGCAATGCATAAGAAGGGAATCTATCTGATTCATCTGGGGATCCTGTCAAAATGCCATTCTGATTGAGTGTATCTGGGGTGGAAATACAAATTCTTAGCTGGGGGTTGGGGGGGGGTGGTTGAACAAGAAGGAACCAGTTCAAAACACTAGTGGAAAGCAGGAAACATAGTTCATTTTTTTAATGAAGAAAAAATTTAAAAGCTCTAAGATACAATCTTCTCTTCTTCCTGTCCTACAGTTGTCCTACGGGTAGCCTACCAACACATGCACACCGACACCTGCAAGGGGGGAAATGTCTCTCTTCTTTGGAAGTGAAGAGAGAGATGGGGCTAGGTAGGTGGAACATAATGAAGGTCTTGTCTTCCTCCTCTGCGCTTTTACCTTGAATTTATTAGGTGTGTGCCATTTCTCTCTGTAATACATTATGCACTCCCTCTAGTGTCAGAATTTGTATGTGATCCAAAACATAGTTTGATAAAGTGCTGCTATAAACATTAGAGTAAGGTTCAGGCTCCTAATTATGCCATATTTCAAAGATATTAAAGGCCACCTAATAACATAAAGAACAGCTCTGCGTGAAGTTGCCCGACTCAGAAGAGAACACATATTTAAACCTGCGTTATGAAGAAAGCTCTTCAAAGTCTTCTGACCCCCTAAAGTGACCTATCAACAAGCTTAGAGCTTTATTAAAGCTTTAAATTTCTTTAATAGTCTGACGTATTTCTTAAATTCTGAATTCTGTGGCAACAAAAAATATCCACAAAACAACAGCAAAGCAAAACAGTAACCCAGAAAAGACAAGAACAAGCACAAAACCCCACAAGTCACCATCACAACTGAAAGAAAACTTCAGCAAGAAAATAAAGCTCCAAGACTGTTAGGAAATACATGATGGTCAAGGTTTTGTAGAAGTTCATTGGCTATCTTATTTCCATGACTCTTTCAGGAGCTAGAAATGTAAGTGGCTGCTACTTGTTTACATCGCATCCCATGAGCTCTGCTTTTGATGAGCTATTCCTCCTTTCTTCCCTCTCATGTAACCCAAATGCGGTTCAGACCTGCATGCCCTTGCCGACCCACTTTGTGGGCCTTGAGAAAGATGATACCATGCACAGCTGTAGGGGTGGCCTTGGGTGACCTGTGGGTAACCCCTCCTCTTCCCCAGTGATGACTCAGAAGGAGGGAGCTGAACTCATTCAGCCAATAAGATGCCTTCAGGAAAAAGAATAAAAAATGCCTCTCCAGTCTTCTGGGGGAGCTTCTCTACGCAACGCGTGTGCTGATGTCAGGGTTGAAAACAGCTGCAGCCATCCTATTACTCGGCATGAGGAAGAGATGAACTCTGTAGCATGAGACAACAGCCAAGAAAGCCACCGGATAATGCAGCATCAGCCGCTGTATGTGTCAACTCTGAAGTCTGCCCGTGTGCTGGACTTTCAGTTATAGGAGCCAATCTATTCTTTGTTGTTTAAACCTGTTTGATATGGAATTTTCTTCAAAGTAAAAAGATAAACTTATAACAATAACAATTGTCATATTTAATGAAGCAATCATATAAAAACTACAATTGCACCAAGGCACGATCCTTGGTTTCAGTAGCCTGGAACAGCAAAGGAAGGAGAGTCAGGAATGGGTGGAAAATATGGAAAGGGTGGCTGTCTCCATGAATTATTGCTTCCTTTGAGTTGAAAGAAGAAGAATTAGTTGGTGTCTGGCAACCATTACTGAACATCAATTGGGGGTCAATGAAGAACACAATTCCAGATTCTCATGGCCTCTGGACTTTCGGGACCCATGTAGGCTGGCTGAACTGAGAAAATCTTTAAACCTTAAACCAAAACAATATCCCTTGAAGTCATCTTAAAACTGAGCAAGAGTTGAGTTTAAACTTAAGAAGAAAAAAAGTAGGACTGTGAAAAAGAGGGAAACCCTTAAGAAGACAAATTGACACAATGGCTACAACAATGGACTCAGACATAGGAGTAATTATGAGGACCGAGCAGTGTTTTGTTCTGCTGTGCGTGCAGCCACAATGGGTCGGAACCAACTCAAGGGCGCCGAGCAGCATCAAAAATGAAGGAAGTAATATACAAAGGAGGTTCGTGGACATTAGGCAGACTTTCTGCAGAATTACTTGGGAGACCAGGAGATGACATGATCTGAGAGCAGAAGCTTGCCTTTGTCTTGATGTTTCTTCTTATAACAAGAGACTCCGGCAATTGTGAACTGTGCTGCAATGAACAGTGGAAAGCATACAAGTATTCGTGTACTGTCTTTCACCCCTTTGGGGCATATGTCCAGTAAAGGGATTGCTGGGTCTTATGCTATTTCTATCCCCAGTTGTTTTATGTATCACCACATCACTTTCCACCATGGTTGCAAATGTTTATAATTCCCTCAGCAGTACATGAGAGTTCTAATTTCTCCACATCTGCTCCAGTATTTATTGATCTCTGTCTTTTTAGAATTCGGCTATCAATGTGGGTATAAGCTCATATCTCATCATTGTTTTGTTTTGCATCTCCTGATGCCTAGCGATTGTGAGCATTCCCTGATGTGTTTGTTAGCCACTCATGTTTGTCCTTTGTGATTATTTTTTATTGTATTTGGTAGTCCATATATGCTTTGCAATAGGGCTCTTAATATTGTTCTAATTTTCTCACTAATTTCCCTTGTAGTCATGGGGTAAGATATGGGTCCTGTTTTATTCTTCTATAAATGGAGATCCGATTTTTCAAGCACCATTTGCTAAAGAGGGTGTCTCTTCTTCATTTAATGTCTTTTTATCCTTGGTTGAAAATCAGTTCCCGGCTGAGCCTTGGTGGCGTAAGTGATTGAGTGCGGGACTGCGGTCCGCGGACTTGGTGGTTCAAATCCAGCGGCAGCTCTCAGGAGCAGCACTGAGAAGCACCCATGACCACCAGAGGCAGTGATGCCAAAAAAAAAAAAGAAAAGAAAATCAGTTCCCTGTGGGTAGATGCTGTTGTTTCGGGGATGTATAGTAGATTTTGAGATTAGGTTGTGCAAGGCTCCTACTTTGTTTTTCTTTGGGGGAATTTCTTTGTATATCCTGGGTCTCTTCCTTCCCCAAATGAAGTCAGTAATTAGTTTTTCCATTTTTTAAAGAATGAATTGGAGATTTGGAACAGAATTATGTTGTATTTATAGAATGCTTTAGGTGGTCTTGACATTTTCACAATATTAAGTCTTCCCATGGAGTGGATGTATGTATGGATTATGATAAGAGTTTTATGAGTCCCCTATAAAATGATTTTAAAAATAAATTTAAAAAATGAAGTCTTCCCATCCATGAACACGGGCCATTTTTTCACATGTGTAGGTTTCTTCTTTTAATGTATTTTAGTGTTTTTTGTAAAGGTCTTTAATTTCTTTGGTTAGGTTTATTCCTTGATATTTCAGCTTTTGTGTGGCTATTGTAAATGATATTGTTTTCTTGATATCTTTTTTAGATTTGTGAATCAACTTAATGCTCTTTACTTAAAACCAATATTCCAGTAAACAAAGATGAATCCAAAAATGCCGACCAACATAACGAGTACAAATGAAGTCAACGGTGTACTCCAGTAGCGTGCTGCCTTGTCTGTGTCTTGATATCTTTTTTGGAGCTCTCTTTGCTGGTATTTGAGCACCATGCAATTGAAAGCACAATGTAGATGAAAAGAAACTGATAAATAGAAATTCTAGATAGAAAAATTAGGGGTCAGTGATTTTATGTTAATGCAGGAATAACAAGTCAACAAGGGTGAGAATGGTTGCACAATTCAAAAATTGTAATCAATGTCACTAAATTGTATGTTGAGGAGCTGTTGAATGAATGCATATTTTGTGTACATCCTCAACAAACTAAATAAACTTGGTTTCACATCCAATTTCATGCTAATTAACACATCAAAAGAAACAACAGCACAAAGATCAATCAATGAGGATTTTACTTATCCCCAGATACCTAACATGTTTCTCGAACACTTAAAGAATCTAAAAACCCACTGCTATTGAATCTCTTCCAACTTATAATGAATGCCCTTATAGGACAGCACAAAACTGCCTCTTAGGCTTTTGAGGCTGTACATCTTTATGAGAGTGGAAAACACACCACCACTTTCCTGTCAATTCCAATTCATAGGGACCCTGTGAACAGAGCAACATTGTTGCTCTGCATTTCCCAGATGGACGTCGAAACCCCTATCTTTCTCCCATGGAGCAGTTGGTAGTTTGCCTCTGATGACCTCATGGTTAGCAACCCAACTAGTCAGCCCTCCACCCCCAACACCTAGTGCCCCAAAATAGCTCACTGGACTCAAGTCGATTGCCACTCAGAGTGACCCTGTAGTAAACAGTCAAGCTGCTCTGTGAGTTTCCAGCAATGAAGCGCTTTATGGGAGCAGAAAGCTAAGTCTTTCTCACACAGATCAGCTAGTGGTCTTGAACTGCTGAGTTTGCACTTAGTAGCCTAACGCACCACCCGGGCTAGCATGTATTATCTTTCAGAGTTCCTGCGGGTCAGGGATTTGGAAACAGACTGATCGGATGGTTACCATCCAACTGCCACCTTGGGCTACAGGGGGCTTGATGGCGGCGGCTGAGTGAACTGCTTCCCAGATGGCAAGTGGGTGCTGAATGTTGGCTGTTGGAATGCTGTTTTCCCCACAGTGAGCTGTTATCCGAGAGCATGAAAGGCATCCTCTCTAGGATGTAGCCTCAGACATCACATTGCCCCACCTTCACCACATTCCTAGCATTACTAGCCAACATCTGAGTTCAGTCTACCTTGAAGAGGAGGGCAATAAGGCTGGAATGTCAAAGAACTTGTCGCCATATTTTGAAACACCTGATAGGATAAGGCAATATAAAATTGTCTAAGCAATTTGCCTTCAGCAGCTTGTAATCTCAGAATTAATATATTTTTCCTCTTGGCTTCCAAACTTGTTATCGTCCTTATGACATTGGCACCTTGATGGTAACCTTTCATGGACAGTTAGGTATCCTGCAGCCTGTCATAAGTGCCAATTGTTTGGAGAACTTTCTCTCCACTTCTCTCTGACTCTATACCTCCAAAATATGCTTATCGAAGGGGAGGAGAAGGTAAATGGGGCATTCCTAGATAGTTCTCACAATTAACAATTCATCTTGCATTGAAATAAAAATGTCCCTGGGTACTTCAGATATTGTAGATATGTCAATTAGTTATAAATATGTCCCTCTCCTCCTTTTCAGACACACTCCTGAGGCTTCTTCCATCTTTCTTTATAGAAACTGTCAATGAGCAGCTCACTACTGCCTCCCAGAGTCATGTCAAGCTCAGAGAAGCCAGCACTGGGCTTGCTCAAGCTGTGCTGCTTCTTACAGAGGTGTAGCCACATGGACTGTGCTGGAATGGGGACAGGTTTTTACAGGCTCCACCGCAGATGGAGGGGCTTGTGGTGTTTAAACCTCTGGACATTTAGAGCTAACAGTCTACTAAGGGGAAATCATGAGTCTCTAAAAGGAACTCCACAGAGGGCTTGTCATTGCCGTTTGGAGTGGAAGGCTGGTTTGCCTCAGAAACTTTCCATCCAAATGAGAATTTTAGGCATATTGTTCAAAAGCACAAAGAAAACTGTGAAGAAGACACAGATTTGTCTTCAGCTGAGAACAGGCCCTGAACTCCAGTCCACATTCATCTCTCTGTGTCTGAGTCAATCATCTGCACCACATGATTTGGTACTTGATGGGTGCTCACACACAGTCTAGAACCATTTTATTTTATTACTTTTAATCATTCTTTTGGGGACTCTTACAGCTCTTATCACAATCTATACATACACACATTGTGTCAAGCACATTAGTACATATGTGGTCATCATTGTTTTCAAAGCATTTTCTTTCTACTTGAGCCCTTGATAGCAGTTCATTTCCCCCATCTCCCACCCTCCCTCCCTTAGGAACCCTTGATAATTTTTTTTCATATCTTACACTGACCTCTGTCTCCTTTTACCACTTTTCTGTTTGTTACATCCCTCTGGGAGGGGGTTATATGTAGACCATTGTGATTGGTTCCCCCTTTCTCACTCCACCTTCCCTTTCCCCTCCTGCTATGACTACTCTCATTATTGGTCCTGAGAGGTTTGTCTGTCCCAAATTCCCTGTGTTTCCAGTTCTTATCTCTACATTCTCTGGTATGGCTGGATTTGTAAGGCAGAATTGGGGTCATTATAGTGGGGGGAGGAGGAAGCATTAAAGAATTGGAGGAAAGTTCTATGTTGTAGAACCATTTTAAATGACTTCAAGTCCATCTGTGAATTAACTGTGAATAAGTGTGACATTTTCTTGGGCAAGGAGTCTATTGTCCTTCTTCTAAGGCATCTTCTGGGCGTTGAGCTCAGGATCACAGTTGGACTCACATTGACTCTGACACCAACTTCTGACTCCATGCATATATCAGAATAGAGCCATGCTCCATAAGGTTTTCAGGGCTGAATTTACCATGTAGACTGCCAGATCTGGGGACAGCTACTATGTGTGTATGTATGTGCATGTTGTGGTGGCAGCGAGGGTGGTGGGGTAATGGTGGTGGTGGTGGTGGTATCGGTAAGGGACTGTGGCAGTCATCTAATCTGGTGTCAATTTGAGGACTGAGCAGAGTGGTGGAGTCTAGCTTGTCAATCTGGAGACAGCCAATGTGGCCTTCTCCTGAGGATACTGGGAAATGTGGTAATTCCTTCTTGGAGGCGGAGACACTGTCTCTCTCAGTTCACTTCCTGGGAGAGGCTCTACTGACAAGGCACAAGGCTCACTCCCTGGGAGACATTGTAGCAGACAAGACACTTGGCAGCATGCTGATAGACCCTGAGCCCTGGAAACTGGAGGAGTCATGGGGAGACCCCTGTCAGCTCTGAGATGCGTCTACTGCCACTGGATACACAAGACTCTGAACCCACTGACCTGTGATTGTTCTGGCATCGTTCCATGTGCCTTGTGAGTCTGAAGAGGACTTATGGATTGGTATAGGACATAGGGGCTAATATCAGACTTATGACTTTGGACTGGCCTGGGCCGGGATATTTTCTCTACGTTCAATTGCTCTTGCATATAAACTTCTTTTTTTTATACCAAATGTGTGTTTATGAATTTGTTTCTCTAGTCTACCCAGACTAACACAGGGACATTGCAGGGCCAAGGAGGAAATGGGTCCTGTGTTCTCTGATTTATGTCTACATCGCCAAGAAAGACCATGGATTGTCAAAAGAGCAAAGTACAACCAGAATGTTCCTTAGGGGCAAGAAGGGTGAGATTTCATTTCACACACTTTGGATGTGTTGTCAGAAGAAACCAACTCTAGAGAAGGACACCACGCTTGCTAAAGTAGAGAGTCAGCCAAAAAGAGAAAGACGCTTGATGAGGTGGATTGACAGGATGGCTGCCACCAGGTGTTCAGACATAACAGTGATGGTGAAGACTGTACAGGAGATTCTGTTCTGCGGTACCTAAGGGCATCGGAGTGAACTCTGTCATCTATAACCTAACAACAGCAACAGCAACCACGGAACCATTGCATTTGTTTATATGTGGGGGTTTTGTTTGTGGTGGGCATTGTGCATAGGACACATGCAACTCTGTCAAGCTTTCCCCGGTTTAATGGTTTAAAATTCAAAGAGAAGCCCACACACTTTCCTTGCCTACCATCAATTGACTGGCATGGACTTTTACTGTGTGAAAAATCCTGTGATTTAAGTTATAGCTGACCTACAACTACAAAATAATCACCTGGCTTCGAAGGAGCTTTGGGTCTATTTGTAATACATTTTTGATATAGTTTTCTTGTATTGGGAGTCATCTCTTTCTCTCATTTTATTTGCTAACTTTTCATGCCAGGAAATGAAACTGAAGTTTAGGCGGAGGTGTGTAACACACAGAGACAAATATAACCATTCTTTTTTAAAAAAATTTCATTGTAGCATATGCTTTGTCAAGATGTTGTGACAGTCTCTGAGGGTAGCCTGACACATTCTCCCAGCGGTACAATGTAAATGTTTTGACTCAGAGAAGGTTTTCTTCAGGACAAACATTGAAAGTTGGCACATCTATCTTGCTAAAAAGTCTCCTGAATTAGATAGGATTCCTCTCTAGTGGGGCAGCCTGGTCACCTCTCTTTGTTTCAAAGTACAGGAGAACTTTAGGTTCTTACGGTTACTCCCTTATCTGAATGACTGAAAGCCAAACAAACCAATCTGCCTTGCTCCCCAAGAAGGTGGCCTCGCCTCTTCTTTCCAAAGCACACTCCCACCTAGTGAAATGGGCAGCAGTCGCTCTCTTGCTCCAGATCGCAAGGTTCCAGGTGAAAGGAGGAAAGAAAATAAAACAAACGACGTTGCTTATCGAATATTTACCTACCTTTGTTTGGAAGTCATGAATTGGGCCCACCCAGTTTTCCTCTGAAGTTCAAATACGCCCAGTGTATTGTCTGCTCCAGGAACTTCGGTGCAGATTAGATGGCGCTCCAGATTGGCTGTGCAGAGCAAGCGGCCCCTGGGAAGGTGGCAGCCCATTGGCTTGTGTTCCTGAGGAAGTTGGGGGTGATGGGTCCTGTGGCTTCATCATTAAGGCTCCCAAGAACATTCTGTTGTTCCTTACTTGCGGAGCTACCTGAGGAAACTCAAAGGCTTTTGTTTCTAAATCAGTTGGGGCTCTGCTCTATCTCCCATGCCCCTCAGCTGGGACCAATGTGGCTCAAACATCAGCTCTGATTCTCCCAGCAGGCAGTTTGCATCGGTGGGTCCCCTGGTCACCCTCTAAACCAGGAGTTCTCAAGCTTCCTAATGTCGCAACCCTTTTCGTACAGTTCCTCATGCTGTGTTGACTGCCAACCATAAAGTTATCTTCACTGCTACTTCATAGCTGTAATTTTACTCCTGTTATGAATGGGGCAACTCCTGTGAAAGGGTTGTTTGACCCCCACAGGGGTCGTGACCCACAGGTTGAGAACCAGTGCTCTGAACCCTGCTTGGAGTGTACTTGGTTAGAAATGGGCTGGTGGATGGATGGAGGATGGAGCAGTATAAAGTTAGGCCCTAATTCAAGCCACTGAACCCTATTCATCATGGACAATCTAGGGATTGTAGGGATAATTCTTGGCTTAAATATAATAGGGGTGTTTTGTTCATTTTTGCCTTGCTTTATTCTCATATTTCTATTCTTTTTAAATAAAATATGTGTGTACCACTAATCACTTACAGTTTTTAAAATATCACCTTAGAATTATAGTTTTTAATGTTTGAGAAAGGGCAGAAGGAGTCATGGGTCTTCTGAATTCTCTGATGAAAGCATCAGAAATTCTTCTCAGAAAAACATTATGTAGGGTATGCTTGGTTTTGAGCATTTACTCCTTTTGCCATCTACCTGATACAGGCAAGCAAGAAGGAGTTCAGAAACTGGATTTAAAGTCAAAAGACTTCAAGACCTGGCTTTGATCCCAAGAGAGCCATCATAAGGCTAGCACTGTAAGGGTCAGACTTCCATCTACCCCACAGTTATTATGGAGGCTGGGATGAGGCTTTGTGAGACTAGTCAGGTACAACGAGCATTTATGATGAAGACAATCTTATAGACAAGGACACCCCACCGCCCCCCTCTAAATCCCAGAAGTGTAGCCTCTCCTTGGGAAAATTAGTGTTAATTTATTCTTATGGAGTGGGCCAGACTCATATCCAGGGCCCAGTATAATTCCTGCCATATAAGGCTTGCTATACTTGATAAATGGAGGAGAGATTGAAGGTGTCAAGGATTTTGTCTTACTTGGGTCATGGAAGCTGCAGCTAAGTTATCAAAAGATCCATTGCGTTAGGCAGAACTGCTGCACAAGGACCTCTTGAGAGCATGAAAAGTATGAAAAAGGATGCACAAGTCTGCCATGGGAGCAATGAAGTCAGAATGGTGAGGCTTCATTTAATGCATTTGGGGCATGTGGTCAGGGGGACCGGTCCCTGGAGAAGACCATCATGCTGGGTCAAGTGGAGGTGCAGTGAAAGGGGGAAGACCCTAGAGAGAGGGGTTGACACAGTGGCTGTAAGGATGGGCTCAGGTTTGGGAACTATGGTGAGGCTGGCACAGGACCAGGCAGTGTTTTCTTTTAGCATACACTGGGTCAGGGCCTTCTAGATGGCACTGAACAAGAGGATATTTGCTATCTGTTGAACGAATGGCCAAAGGAATGAATTAGGAAACAAAAATGTCGGAGACATGAGTGTGTTTCCTGAGTCTCAGGGCAGCACAACAGTGCTTCCCTGCAGCCTCTTACAAATGTTAGCTCACATGTGCATTTGATTGGCTCAGGAAGGCTCCAGGGGCCCCAGGTGCTGTGATAGAAGAAGATGGCCCCAGCCGGTGCGTGCTTTGGCAGGCAGGGGTGCTGGAGGGGTGCTGTGTGCAGGTGAAGGATGAGTGAGAGGGATGGGGAGAGGGAGGCTCTGGCAGCTTTTGTCTGGAGTTGGTCCTGATCTCCCTTTTTTGGTGGGACACCACCAATTACCAGGATAGCAAGTGGGCCTTGGTGTGCTAGAGCTGTCTGCCAAAGGGCACTCTGCCCACCTGGGAATAACATAATTGAGGGCATTCTCTATTATTGCCACAGACATGAAGCCGTTTGAGCTCATTTTCTAACTGGAGGAGAGAAGATCTTACTTCAGAGTAGTACATCATTTTTGCTTCCACCTAAGCTGTAGAGAGCATCACTCCTACTGTAACATGAGAACAGATGATTAAACCACAAAATCATAATTCTTCTTGAAGCGACCAGCAAGCTTATTTGAATAAGCCATTCAAGTAGCCCATCTTCCAAGAAGAGGCGACGTCTTCTTAGGAAAAAGAGTATTCAAGCACAGACAGAACATAGGAGTGAGAGAAATAAGGATTATCAAAGTGGATAGGAAGGGCATGGATAAAAATTTCCAAAAGTTGTAAAGGCTAAGTGTGAACTATGCAGCCTCTGGAGGCGTGGGCCCAGCTCACAGTGTGAGTTTGGCCCAGCTCACAGCAGACTCTCCTCCACACACCTCCGTGGTTCTCACCGAGGAAGCCTGAGGTGGTCGAGGGATCTCAGTGATGCAGAACTGGATTAGTGCAGTATGATGAGTGGACACTCATTGACGAGTAGCTACACCCACTTCGATTGACACAGCGGTTGCATCAATGGGCTCAGACGTAAGAACAATAGTGAGGCTAGCAAAGGACTGGACATTGTTTTCTTCCCTAGTGAGTCAGAAGTTCAGAGCCAACTCAAGGGCATCTAACAATGATAACAACAAACAACTCCCCTCTTTAGTCTGGGTAATGCTCTGAACCCATTTGGAATGGATAAGCCATGGTGAGTACACATGGCATAGCCACCAAATCTCCTGTGCGTGGGAATTTGACCTAAGCAGTTAACAGGCAGTGATACGAGTATCCCACTCAAAGATGGTAGACTGAAAAAAAAGGTGGTGCTCAACACATTCCACGGGACATCATGAGCCCTCTTTAAGTGGAATAGCATTGCCTTTTTCCTATTCAGGTGACATTCCTGTGCACAAGGAATTTGGACTGAACCATTTCGAATCAACTTGAAACCCTGCTTCTTGAGCTCATTGTTTTCTGTGGAGTGAGGGGTAGATCCTGCTTCATTCTTCTGCAAATGGAGACCCAATGTTGCCAGCATCATTTGTTTAAGAGGTTATTTTTCCCCCCCATTTAATTGATGTTGACCCTTTGTCCCAAACCAGTTGTCTACAGGTCAGTGGATTGATTTCTGGGTTCTCTCTTGTTCCATTGGTTTACAGCTGTGTTGGTGGAGCAGAAGGATTCTGTTTTGACTATCTTGGTTTTGTAGCGGATTTTGAGGTTGGGAAGTAAGAGGCATGCATATACTTGTAAGCAAAGGTATATACCTTATATAAATATCTTCTGTCAAAACTCTCTCTCTATATATATATACACACACACATATATGTATGTGTGTGGACAAATTTCCACTCTCAGAAAGAAGTTTTTGAGGTGATGACAATCTTCTGTATGCTTTACATATGTTTATTGAACAAGTGCTAAATTGTAGCCTTAAAAAGGTGAATTTTACTATATATACTATATATACCTCAATAAGCCTTACTTTAAAAAATGTAGTTCATCACTCTTGGGGACGTCTTAGAAAGTGAAGTTTGGTCAAGTATGAAAAGTATGACTTATTCTTTAGGGTAATTATACGCACTTCTTCTTTTCTCATGTATTTCACTTTTAAATCAAATTGCTATTTCTTTAAATGAAGAGTGCGGGAGATGAGCCAAATTCTCATTTTTTGTGATCCAGGGGGACATCTCAGTGACTCTGGCACAAGAAACAGAGCCAGCACATCCACAGTACAGCAGGACTTCCATGGGCGAGGAAGGACAAGGTGGGCAATTTTCCCGCCTGCTGGTGAAGCAGCAGCAACCACAATGCTCCTAGCATCTCTGGCTTGGTAGACCCAAGGGAAGATGGCGTGTGTATCACATGAACATGGCATAAGATTGAAATACAAGATAATTTACAGTTACTAAGAAGATCCCCTTTCATCCCTGCTCCATAACCCCTGGCAGTAATCAGCCTGGCTCATTTATTTTGTAACCATTCGTAGACAGACAGTCTAGGTATACATGAGCACAGGAGTCTATGTTTTATGTAAATGGCTGAATATTATGCATATATTTTTCACTTTGTGCTATTTTTGCTAGTGCCTTTTAAAATATATAATAGCTGTCTCATTAGGAGATGAATTTGAGGCCATATAAATAATAGTTTAGGAAAGTAAATTTTAAACCAAACTCACTGCCATCAAATCGATCCTGACTATAGTGACCCTTTAAGTCTGGGTAGGAGGGTCTCTGTGGATTTCCAAGACTATAACTTTTACAGGAGTAGAAATCCCCTTCTCTCTCCCTGGGAGTTTCTCTGAGGAGCAGCTGGTGGGGGGGGGGTCTATATGGAGCAACAAAAATTTTCATTGAATGCAAAAATAGTATTGCAATATATTTCTTTTAGTTTTAAAATGTCGCGGGATATTGTTAAATCATTAAAAAGTGGGACGTCTGGCCACCTTACTTAGCAGCCCAAGGAATAACCCACTTGGCCGCCAGGGATGAGTCTGAGGTCCAGCATTGTAATCCAACTGCAGTATTTTCATCAGCCCTGGAGGGGACTGGAGCTCAACTCTCAGAGTCAATGACCCCTGTGAGGAGCTACTACCCCTCCCTGTCAGGGGAGGCTTCTGTGTCACTCTGAGGCTGAAGAGGTTTCAGGGGCGCTTCCAGACTAAAATGGGCAGGAAGAAAAGTCTGATGACCTAATTCCCCAATAGACCAATAATACTCTACTGATCCCCATGGTCCAATCCACGTCAATGAGGGGAATGAAGCAGCAGTCTCTCCCATGATGCGTCAGATCGCCAGTGGTCCGGCACTGACTAGACGGCACTAACAGCAGCAACAATACTCCAGTACAAACTGGTTACGTCCTACGGTGCTCTATCAAAATAGGTGGGCTACTAATGTGACTCTGGCTTTCTGGGTATGGAGAGAGAAAAGCACAGGCCGGGGTATGCTAACAGAGCTTAGAAGGTAAAACCCTGTAGCTAACTTTTTTTTTAATGATTCCCACAGGTGACCTTCGTGATAATTCTGAACTATTTAATTACAAACAAAAGAACAGACACAAGCCTGAAATGCATCACCAACTGGTTCAGAGACCTGAGAAAAATGTCTTCCCTGGGTTATGTCAAAAGAGAAAACTCAAAACCTAATGGAATAAGCTAGCATTTCTGGGTGATCAATGGGCCACCCAAATGTCACCTCCGGGAGCCTCAAGGCAAAGGTTTGCTGATCTGCTTCCCAGAAAACCCTCTGGGGTGGGAGACACAGGGGAAGTCAACTTGAGACTCACTGCTTGAAAGGAGTAATAATCAGCATCTTTATTCCCCTTGTCTTTTCACTTTAGGCCCAGAAGATCCATGTAGACTTCTGTCAGTCTAGGGAACTGACTCATTCTTTGCGAGTTCGGGTCCCGGGCTGCAGAGCCACGGTGTGTAAGGGTGTATCCATCGGACTGACAACTGCACTGCTCTCAAGTCAGTTCTTACTTGTAGTCACCGACAACACAGGGCACAGCCGCTCCCTAGGTTGTCCAAGGTTGCAAAGCTTCGTAGAAGCAGACAGCCTCATTTTGCTCCCAAGGAGCTGCTGCTAGATTCAAACAACCGATGTGTCTGTGAGTAGCCCAGTGCTTACCCTGCTGCACTTCCAGGGATCCTTCTTATAGGATGGTGACTTTTTTTAAAGCCCTCCCATCATGATAAGGGGTCCCAGGGGCATAGAGAATTACACATGGCCAGTTGTTCAAATCCAGGGGAGAAAGATGAGCCTGCCTGCTCCTATAAAAATTACCCTCAAAAACCCCACGGGGTAATTCCACCCTGCCCTGTTGAGTCACCGTGAGTTGGAATTGACTTGATGGCAATGGACTCGGTAGGGTCTCTATGCAAAGGGTGTTTGAAGTGCGTCTAGGATTGTGTTCTTTCAAGCTCTGCTGCTATAAACGCCTCCAGGCCTGCCTCTTTGACACATCTGCAAGCCTCTCTGTAAAATCAATTCCGATAAGAGTTTACTTGGTCAGTTTACTCTTTATTTTGACAGCTATTTCAAAATTTCTCTTCAGGGACCCAAGCACACGAGGCGTCATCAAGTTGATCCCAATTCATGGAGACCATGAGTTACAGAGGAGAACTGCATGGGGCTTTCAAGACAATGGCCCTTTGGAAGGAGACAGCCAGGCCTTTCCTCTGAAGTGCCTCTCCAGGCTTCCCTGTTTGTGTACCACAGGCACTCCTTTTCAAAAAAAGCAGGGGTTTGTACTCCTCACACCCACCCTACTCAGTGTGGGACCCCATTTTCTCATCCTGAAGCACAACTAGTATGGATGAATTCAAGCCTTGTCTCATATGTTTAAAAGCTGAATGTTCTGCTTTCTTTTCTGTCACCAGTCTATCCATAATGCCATGCTTATTTTCTTTTTAAAGCTGGCTTGTTGATTTTCAATCTATTTTCTCCTAGGATCACCCTAAATGTTAAAGATATTGTCCCTCTGTACTGTCTGTCACTTTTTTTCTTGTTTGTTATTTATCACAGTATTTTCCCATTTGTTATGTAGAACATTTTTATTTACATGAACTAAACGTGGTGTCTTTTATGGCTTTGTGGATCTGGGCTTATATTTGGCAATGCATTCATTCCTGCAAAAAAATATTATTTTAATCCCACTGCTTTCTTCTAGTGCTTATTCTGTTTCCACCAGAGATTTTTTTAGTGTCGAAAAAGAAAGGTAGGTTTCCATCATCATATTTCTCCATCTCAATAGGGACTAACTAATTAATCCCTTCTTGCTCTTCCTACTTTGAAATGAGGTTAAGCAGCCTTTTGAACTAAAAGAACTGTGATTCTTTATATACTTTTTAGATAATTTTATTAGGGGCTCTCACAACTCTTGTTACAATCCATACATCACTTGTACCTGACATATTAGTACATATATCCCATTGTCCTTTTCTAGACATTTATTTCCATTGAGCACTTGGGATCAGCATCTCTTCTGTTTCCCTGAACCAGTGCTTATTTATACATACTTTTCATGATGTGATTGCATGTTGAACTGCTAACTCTAAGATCAGTGGTTCAAACCCACCAGTTACTCTTCTTGGGGAAATATAAGGCTATCTGCTCCCATAAATATTTAGTTTCAGGAAACACTATATAGAGTCTTTATAAGACAGATGCATTTGATGAGGCACTGAGCTTTCTTGGAGCAATGAAAACCTTCACACACTACTTTACCTTCACTTAGGCAACTGATGCCTTCAAATAAAGCCTTCAAAGTCCCATTCAGCCAAGCTGGGACTGCAATCTCTGGAACCGTGGGTAGCCTACCCTTACATGAAGACCTTATCGATGTGTATTCTCATTTCCCACAATGCTCTGGTCATGAAACATTTCAGACTAATCTCTTTTATTTTCAGGGTGAGTTTCTGAAGAAAAAAGGATCTTCCCTAGGTGTTCCACTAGAGGGTGCTTCAAGTATACATATTTACATATGCACAACACACAACCCATGTTGTGGTGTGGGCTGTACACATACATGTCAGGCAGCTGATTTTTCCATGAACGAATTATGGCATAGGGGAGACAATTGGATTTTCCCATTCTCCCCAGTTGCTTCCTCAGAGGATTCCTGAACTGCCAGTGTCCAGGGGGTGGGACACAAAGACGGGACAAGAATGCAGGACATGTAGGCAAAAGTGCACCTGCGCTTTTTCCCTGCAGGAGAGAAGATGTGGACTTCCAAGGAATCCCCGGAAAGATAGAGAAGAGGGAGCTGTAGCTTAAGGAGGGAGTGCCCACAGCCTGGAAGAGGGAGCTGCATGTGAGCTGATAGCCCAGAGATGAATATGGAGTCCTGAAGGGTTGGAAGTGGGGTGAAGGGGGGCAGGGTTGCTGAGGAAATCAGCCAGTTTGGAGTCTAGCAGTTGCTGGGGAGGTGATAAAAGATGGAGATTTAACAGGAAGGGAACTGCAGACACAGATTTTAAATATTGCTTTTGTCTAAGCACTCAAGGC